>OY979716.1:57891931-57901931 GCA_963855995.1 Muricea muricata
AATATAAAACAAAGATGCTAACAAAGATGTTCGCATTTTATTCCAAAATCATTATCTGACTAAGAAAATTTAATGCATTCACTTTCCAATGTTAGTAGAATCATACTAGCATACTAATGCAAATGCTGTAATTTGATTCGTTACTCTACTAGTTACCCCCTGTTTTTAAAAATCTGTAAGAACAATAAAGAAATATGAATGAACTTGGTTTCAAGCTTTTTAATGAATTACCAAACAACCTATTGTCGTTTATTTTCCAACCCATTTCTAAACTTCCTTCGTTCATACTTAAACCGATTAAGTAACGTTAAAGCAGACAATTTCTGCATCAAGACACGCTCATCGCGGCTTAAGGAATATTGTTTTTCGACCACCTTTTTAAATATTGCCGTGCTTTTACAAATCATGTCCTTAAATAGTGTATGAATGGTCGCAACTTCGTCAGCATTAAAAGTCCGTTCTTTTTGTGGGAGCAATGATGCTGGTTGATGCTTGGTCGTCAATGATCGTAACTTCCTCCGTTTCTTTCTTCAACCTCTTGCTTCCATGTACTTGTACACCTTTCGTTTGGGTAGGTGCATCCATCGAAGGCATCCACCTTTCATCACTTGAATTATCACTGGAACTTTCCATAGGTTCTTTGATATCCTTAAAAAGATGGAATAGAGTCTCTTAGTATTAACCCATTTTTTTGTTAAATGCTATTTTGTTTTAAATGGCAAGCTACCGTAGGTTCAAGATTAAATATGAATCTCGAAACTCCTTAATATGTTTTCGAGGACTTTTTCAGACATTGCCCAAACACCCGGAGATTCCTGTTGTGTAATAACATATATATATATATATATATATACATACATCACTATCAGCTACACTGTGCTGACGAACCCTAATAAGGGCGAAACAGCTGTCTACAGTTGCTGGTAGTGAGTTCGGACACTCATATCTCTCATCGAGCGTTGTTTCATCAGATTCGGAAACTTCTAGTTCTTCAGGTGAGAGTTTAGATAAATCTCATAGGAATATTTTACAAGGTGGCGAAGTACTAGGCTATCAATTTGAACCTAGACGAGATAGTAACAACGGCAGTGGTGAATCAGCTGACATCAAAGACGACCAAAATATGTCTTCTGACGAGGACAAATCTGTCGTTCGTTTGGGCAACCTTGACTGGTAAAACATCATACTTCATAGTTTATATTGACGAATTGTATTTTCGTGTTCGTCAATTGTGTCATTCCCAGTGAAATAAATTATTATTACCAGGCGTTTACGCGAACATTGCCAGATAATGCATAGGGAAGAGGAATGCATCTGTTGTCATGAAATCGAACAGGTCGCTAAAAAAATCAAGAAGGTGTGGAATACACTAAACCAACCCTGTCATATGATTGCATAATAGATAATCCAGGTTTCCATACAGTCTGTTTAGATAGATGGTTTTACAGGCTGCTTGGCTGGATTTTAAGCAGCAGAACGGAAGTACAGCATATGATGGTCCTGAGCACAAAATCTCTCGCCATTGTGCGTACCGTCAGCTAGTGCGGTGGTGTTGGGGAATTGTTGGGAAAGAAATACGAGTTGTTAGCGGCCTGTTCGATTTCATGAAAACAGATGCATTCCTCTTCCCTATCCATTATCTGGCAATGTTTGCATAAACCCCTAGTAATAATAATTTATTTCACTGAGAATAATGATACAATTGACGAACACAAAAATACAATTCGTCAATATAAACTATGAAGCATGATGTTTTACCAGTCAAGGTTGCTCAAACGAACGACAGATTTGTCCTCGTCAGAAGACATATTTTGGTCGTCTTCGATTTCAGCTGATTCACCACTGCCATTGTTACTATCTCGTCTAGGTTCAAATTGATAGCCTAGTACTTCGCCACCTTGTAAAATATTCCTATGAAATTCATCTAAACTCTCACCTGAAGAACTAGAAGTTTCCGAATCTGATGAAACAACGCTCGACGTTGTTAGAAGTATTCACTATAAAAATATTAAAAAGCAAAGTGATCACAGACGATCGTCATACATAAAAGTGATACAATGATTTCTATTTGTTTTTAACAATCAGCTTAGCCCAACCTACATACGTGTACTTCACCGTTATTGGACGAGAGATGTTACACTTCTGAAATATTACTTGTTGTTATCACAACAAGTCGTTATAATCAGGATTCTTAAACAAGATAACAAATCTTACAAGTAAGAACACATGCTTTGGAAGATTTTACAAGGAAAAAATATTTTCAGTTACGAATGGAACTTCAAAAGCTGTCTTAATTTCTCAAGTATAATAATCATCAGTTGTTAACTAAAGTTACAAACTTAATGCATTAAGCAACTTTAACTGCAACAGACTACGTTATACACACGTGAAATGCCAGAACGTACAGTATTGACATATAAACCTCCATGCAATTAAAATTATTTGCAAGCTTAAATACAAGCTTATAACACAAGTTAAGGTTTGGTTACTTATAATGAATACACAACATGGTATCAGGAAATGGTTCGAGCAGAACAATTTAGTAAACTGGAAGCGAAAACACGCCGCATTTAAGAAGAAATTGATCGTTAAACAAGTAAAACGAACAGGATAGTCGCCCAACGCGAGAAGAATTTTACTGTGTCAACGCCACGACAGAATGGAACTTTCAAAGATAAGCAAACGCTTAAACATTGTTGTAGTGAGTGATTGTTTAGCATGCGTATTTCATGAGCATTCCCAGCATAAAATATGTCAGACCAAGAAGAAACGTTGCCTACACAATTAGCAATACCTTCAGTAGCTATTTACAGTCAAACACCACCGCAATCGCCGACGAATACGAAAGGCAATTTGGCTGATAATTGAAAGTATTTAAAGAAAAGTTGAAAACACTTTACATTAGCTACGGGGCTAGATAAAAAAGATAAAGTTGTACTGATGGCAACATTATATACTGCACTTGGTAAATAAGCAAATCAGATAGCTTAGAACTCAGAAGTTACAGGTCCACCTGATCCAGATAGTTTAATAGCAGCATCGAAGGCTATTTGTTTAATATGACAGTTCAAAAAGAGAGTGAAACTATAGATCAGTATTTGAATCGACTTAGAAAATTGCCAATGACATGTGATTATGGGACTCTGACTAGCCAACTCATTCGTAATAGGCTAGTCGTAGGAATCGGTGATGAATAAGAAGCAGACTACTCAGAGAAAAGACCTTGACACTAGACAGTGCTGTAGATAAAGTCAGAGCAGTTGAAAGATAAAAAATGAATTGAGACAAATAGAGACTTGGTGAAAGTCCAATTCACACCATTAGAGAGAAAGGAATGCACAACAAAGAGAAATTCGAATCCAAGACCACGGTCAAGTGCAAATATTGTGGAAAAAGCCATAAACCGAGAGAATGTCCGTGCTCGTGTGTGGTAATTCTTACGAAGGAGCTGTAGTGGATCATGACCAGCATCTTTTTAGGCTACCCAACAGATGCCGTGAGTGCAAACTCAAGCTGAACAAGACAAAGTTAAACTTTAATCAGCAAAGCGCGAAGTACAATGGTCACATATTTACGATTGAAGGCATGCTACCAGAAGGTGATTACGGAGCCACCAGTGTTGCAGTACTAAAACCTGAATAAAGAAGTCACCTTGGAAACCGATGTTAGCGATTACGGACTTGGAGTTGAATTATTACAGAAAGGAAGACCTGTTGCATTCGCCAGTCGTACTCCAAGTCAATCTAAGCAAAGATACTGGCACATTGAAAAAGAATGTCTCGGTCTTGTGTTCGGATGCACAAGGTTTGATCATTTTCTGCACGGAAAAGAAAACATTAAAGCGTTAACAGACTATAAACAATCCTGGCGAAGAGTATTTATACTGCACCAAAGACATCACAACGCATGATGTTAAGACTCAAAAAGTAGAGGTTAAGTAACAATAAGGAAGCCGTTTGTACATCAGTGATTATCTTTCAAGGTCTCCATTTTATAAAGGCAACCTTGATTATGTATGGTTGGCCTTGGTGACAAGATACAAACCCCTTTCAATGTCAGAGAATATTAGCATTGCCGTGGGGAATTGTCTGTTCAAGATGGGATAATCTACCGAGGCACAAGAGTTCTGATACCTACAGTAATGCGACCTCTTTTGCTGGAGCAAATACACAGTGGTCACTTGAGAGCAGAAAGATGTATCAGAGCAGCTCATGATTCAGTTTATTGGCTAACGATCCAGAACGACGTCAAGTATCAACACGATAGCTGTCAAACTTGCCAAGAGAGTAAACCAGAACAAACCAAACAGCCAATGCAAAGTCAGCCTTTTCCGTTAGTTCACGCTCAAGAAAGACATGTATGTTGTCGTGGTTGATAATCTTACGAAATATTGGGATATCAAAGAGCTGTCAGAAGTAAGTGCGCAAAACGTGGTTTCGCAAACTAAGAAGATCTTTTCAAGGCATGGAGTACCAGAGTTTCTTATATCAGACAATGGGCGCAAGTATATGAGCCGTGAATATAAGAAATTTGCAGAAATATGAAAATTCCAGTATCCTACCTCGTAATCACCCTAGCCAAAACGGAGACAGCAGTGAAGCAGCAAAAATGATTCTTAAACTAAGCAATGATGCTTGGTTAGCCATTTTGGAGCAGAGAAACACTCCAGGTGAGCTTGTGTGATAGTCTAAATGAGAAACTGATGTCTCGGAGAACAAGAACTACTTTGCCTATTAAGTCTGAGTTACTGGCACCCGTTGTTGTACCCACCAAGAGCATTGTTAAGGCAACGGTTAAGAAGAAACAGCAGAACAATAGATATTATGACAGAGTTTCGAAACCCTTACCATCATTGGTAGTTGGAGAGCATATCCGAACCTAGATCAAACCCAATTCGTCTCCTTGTTGGTGTAAAGGAATTGTGGTTAGCAAACAAAATGATAGGTCATATATCATTGAATCTGATAGAAAACAGTATCGAAGGGATCAGTTTCATATTCCAAAAGCTCGATAACTCTTAAACCCTAGTAGGATCTAGTAGGATTCCCAACATTCCTTCGAATTACGAGATTCAACCTCTAAGCATATGTATTATACTTAGAACATTTAAACTTATTAGGTTATTTAGGAACTTTTAGAAATCCTTTGAAGGACAGAAAAAGGACAAAAATATATGTATGTTGTATACCAGCATATAATACTGTAATTAGTGCATGTTTGAATATCTTATATAAAGAAGGAAGGATGCATATGTACAAAGGATAAACAGAGTCCCAGCATATATAGAAGATTCCTTAAAGCTTAATCTTGCTTAAAGCTTAATCTTGCTTAAAGCTTAGTCTTGCGATCGATATGTGTATGCGTACCACCAGATACGGCAATTGCAAGACTGAAGGCGGAAAGACCTTCGCAGTTACTACCTGCAAACTATACAAAACAGTTCAAAAATAGATCTTAGAAACTCTGTATCACTTACAGATTTTAGAAACAATTACTGGAACAGTAATTTTAACGAACAGAAAGAACTCCATAACTTCGTTTAATCTGTTTTTATTATATATGTATAAATTTTGCATGTTTTTTTAACTTATACTTTTAGATCGAGGGCCACTAGTTTATTAGTTTTGTAACTATTCTGTGCTACCTTCATTAAATAAAGACTTTATTATTATTACTGTGAATATGTAGTGGAAGCACTCATAGTTAATATAATTAGTAATGCATGAAGTCGAGGTTATAAATATGTCAACTTATGTAAGTTTTAGTTAGATCTTAAACACATGCTTATAACTCAAGTTAAGGTTTGGTTACATACAATGAATACCCAAAGTCCTCTTGATTAAATGCTTGTATTTTCCCAAATAACCAGCACAACTCTTCTTGATTTCATTATCTATATATCAACTCAGCATATAGCAGGGGTATACACAATCATTTCTGTTTGTACCATCAAATGTATATTTCAGTTATTTTCAGGTCTACTTTGACATGACATGCTAAAATGTATACTTCAATTAATCTCAGATTTACCTTGACATGGCATGTTAAACTGCTTGAAATTTCCCAACTCAAAATTTTGTACAGTACTTCCATGCAATACAAATTAGCTAGAAGAGCAAAACTAATTGAAAAAATTGGCAGCAGCCTTTTTGCTACTATAGAATCCAGGCTTATGGAAGTTTTTAAACTCAAATAACTGGCTTGTAAACTGTTTTGAATGGGAATTTTGAAACAAAATAACCAGCATAACTCTTGATTTCATTATCTATATACCAATCTCAGCTTATAGCAGGGGTATACACAATCACATCAGTTTGTACATCAAATGTATACTTCAGTTATTTTCAGATCAACTTTGACATGACATGTTAAAATTCTCGAATTTTCCCAAATAACCAGCACAACTCTTCTTGATTTCATTATCTATATATCAACTCAGCATATAGCAGGGGTATACACAATCACTTCTGTTTGTACCATCAAATGTATACTTCAGTTATTTTCAGGTCTACTTTGACATGACATGCTAAAATGCTTGTATTTAACAAAATAATCAGCATAACTCTTCTTCATTTCATTATCAATATATCAATCTCACTATATAGCAGGGCCATAGACAATCACTTCAGTTTGTACAGTACATCAAATGTATACTTCAATTAATCTCAGATTAACCTTGATATGGCATGTTAAACTGCTTGAATTTTCCCAACTCAAAATTTTATACAGTACTTCCATGCAATACAAATTAGCTAGAAGAGCAAAACTAATTGAAAAAATTGGCAGAAGTCTTTTTGCTACTATAGAATCCAGGCTCATGGAAGTTTTTAAACTCAAATGACTGGCTTGTAGACAGTTTTGAATGGGGATTTTGAAACAAAATAACCAGCACAACTCTTCTTGATTTCATTATCTATATATCAATCTCAGCATATAGCAGGAGCATACACAATCACATCAGTTTGTACATCAAATGTATACTTCAGTTATTTTCAGATCTACTTTGACATAACATGTTAAAATGCTCGAATTTCCCCAAATAACCAGCACAACTCTTCTTGATTTCATTATCTATATATCAACTCAGCATATAGCAGGGGTATACACAATCATTTCTGTTTGTACCATCAAATGTACACCTCAGTTATTTTCAGGTCTACTTTGACATGACATGCTAAAATGCTTGTATTTAACGAAATAATCAGCATAACTCTTCTTCATTTCATTATCAATATATCAATCTCACTATATAGCAGGGCCATAGACAACCACTTCAGTTTGTACAGTACATCAAATGTATATATACTTCAATTAATCTCAGATTTACTTTGACATGGCATGGTAAACTGCTTGAATTTTCCCAATTCAAAATTTTATACAGTATCTCCATGCAATACAAATTAGCTAGAAGAGCAAAACTAATTGAAAAAATTGGCAGAAGCCTTTTTGCTGCTATAGAATCCAGGCTCATGGAAGTTTTTAAACTCAAATAACTGGCTTGTAAACAGTTTTGAATGGGGATTTTGAAAAAAATTAACCAGCATAACTCTTCTTGATTTCATTATCTATATATCAACCTCAGCATATAGGAGGGGTATACACAATCACTTCTGTTTGTACATCAGTGACTGAATAAGCCACTTTACTTAGTGAGATTAACTGATATATGATCGTATGTATCATCATATATAGCACAGGCATGGACAGTTATTTTAGTGGTGAATCACATACTGTATATATGGTACCGAAGGTTGGAGCGAAACTATTTTATTTAAGAAGACATGCATTAATTAGCACACTTATGGCACATCAACTATGAATTTTACAGAATAGAGGCTTCCAAATTTTTTATCAAAAGATGACTATGGCCTATAAATTACACACAAGATAAAAAATATTAACTGAATTTAACAAAATAAAATGTTCTTGGCCTGTAATTGGCTGTTAGGAGTTTTATATCTATTATTTCTGGCAGAAATACAGGTCATAGACCAATATAATTTGTTCAGCATGTTTTAACACACTTTCCATCATTGTAAAGGATCTACAGTATATATTACAATAATAACACAACCTAGAAATGTCTTATTATTTTTTTGAAGATGCATGATTATTTTAGTTTTGAACAGGGGTCCATATAGTTATAACAAAGATTTGACTAGTAACCTAAAACAGTTTGTAAATTAGAAAAGTGCTCTTAGTAATTAGTATTCTCGAAAACATAATCTGTTAGAACTAAAACACGCATCTAATGCAGCATTACAAATGACAAATATGCGGTGGAGGCAAAATAATACATGAAAATGTGTTAATATTTGATATATATAAGTGTGATACATCTAAACACACACACTCATGGTATCTCTGTAGTAAGGATTTTTTAAAGAGACATTTATTTAAGTGAAGCACAGAGGAAGAATTTCTCTGGCACATCTCTTCTAAGTCATTTTATTTGAAGCATCAATATTCTAATGCATTAAAACTTACTAATTTGCATACAAAAGTGCACACGACCCATGTGGCAAGATGTTAAATATATAGTTTGCTAAATACAAGCTATTGTGAAGAAATATTTTCATACCTTGTTGCTTTTTCTTCTCTACAGCTTACTTTCTCCTCTATCCTTGAGTCAGACCGCTTTCTCTGGATAAAAACGACAAAATTTTAGGAATATATAAAACAACACATTTCACGTGTTGAACAAAATATTTCACGCCCGATACGATATATTACAAACACATAATCACAATCACTCTACCTTATTTCGTTGTCAAATGAGAATATTATCTCTGTATATCGTCTTCAAAAACGCCAAATAACAAAACCGCCGCTAATTTTATAAGGAATTTCTTCGCTAGTGAGGTTTCGGACAACAATGACAACAACACTCATTTGCAATGATTGCGAAAGACCCTAATTTCAGGGTGTTTAACCTGCAAACGGGCTTGTTACGTGACTGATCTATATATGTCAATGGAGTACGAGCCACGAGATTGTTATTTTTTCATGCTTTCCAGAGCGTGCAGTGCCCTGTGTAACCCACATTTTGATCAGTATGTTCAAGTTAAAGTCACTTTTTATCTGTTGTATGTTCTTAAAACAAGGAACTTTTTTCTAAATCGAAAAAAGGTCTTCTTGAGATAAGTAATTGTTTCTTGAAATAAGAAACAATTTTCTTAAAATAAGAAACTATTTTTTCTAAGAACAAGAAAAGATTTTCTTAAAATAAGTAATAGCTTCCTAAAATAGGAAACCATTTTCTTAAAAAATGATTTATTAGCAGTGATGAAGATCCGAGCTTATGGACTGAAAGCTTTGCGATAATAAATCTACGTGTTGTTTCCACAAAATTATACTTTAATTAAATAAGAAACTATTTTCTTGAAATAAGTAATTGTTTCTTTAAATAAGAAAACATTTTCTTAAAATAAGTACTTGTTTCTTAAATTAAGAGACCATTTTCTTAAAACAAGAAAATATTTTCTTAAAATAAGTTTTTATAAAATAAGAAACCCCTTTCTTAAAACAAAGGAATAAGAAATAAACGAATTGTACTAGTGCATGCACGTACATGGGAAAACATATAAATTAATAGGGTATTTACCGGAGAGATGTTACATGAACGAAATTAACTTTGCATTATTTCATAACATTAGCAAAGGCAAAGCTAACAGGTGGCGTATGTGGCTAGCTAGCGTATCACCTCTTGCCCGTTCCTAAACCGGTATGTCTTAATACGATGTCGGCAGGAAAGTTGCCTCAGCATAGAAGAAATGTGTTTAACTCACCAGCTAAAGCAGTTTGTTTATTAATAGTTGAATTTTCGTACAGAAATGATTACATTTTAAAGGCTAGCTTTCAGGCAGGTTTGACAGTCCAGTCTTGTAACTGAGATCAGAGGAATTTTAAAACCCATATTTGAGGACCTTAAATGATATGATATTTCACCAAAACTTGTCTCACAGTCACCAGGAGCATAGGCCTTCGTCAGATGTAATAT
>OY979716.1:58506931-58761931 GCA_963855995.1 Muricea muricata
ACAACCCTATATATAACCGTCAAAAATATGAATCTGCTACTACAAGGGCTACTGTAGTCAGAACATAAGTTGTCGCAAAAATTTCACAGAACTTTTCAAGGTTTGACAAGTACTTCCAAATTTGAAGAAATCAGTTGGTCCAGTAAATATGTAGTAAACATTGAAACTTAAAGCTAGGCACCTCTGCCTGTAGCTCTCTCTGTAAGCTTCATGCAGAAAGTCTCTTACACGATAGATATCTCATATACACTATAGATGGTGCATCCCACACTGTGGGCAGGCGAAAATTGAAGCCAGATCGCAGGCGCTGGTGGTTCCCACAGAGTTGACACGGAGCATGATAATTTGTGTATTTTGTATAGCGGAAATGGACAAAGTTGACATTAAATCCTCTTTTATGCAGCTAAAAAGTATTTAATACACAAATGCAGAAAAGTATAGCGTTTTCTGTACCATTTTTTTAAGAGTGGGAACGACCAATACGGCCGCCACCTATTGTTATGAGAGGATACCGCTGAGATTTTTGGCTTTACTTTTTGACATACAGATACCGATTTATCAGGTCGTTGGTAATGCAGTTGTTTACATTGGTCAAAAAGAGAGAATCACAAAAAAGGCACTGTTACACTAAGAAAGGCACTGTCACACTAAGCAAGGCACTGTTACACTAAGCAAGGCATTGTTACACAATGCAAGGCATTGTTACACTAAGCAAGACACTGTTACACTATGCAAGGCATTGTTACACTATGCAAGGCACTGTTACACTAAGCAAGGCACTGTTACACTAAGCAAGGCACTGTTACACTAAGCAAGGCACTGTTACACTATACAACTTGTCTCGCGACGAGTTTATCTTTAAAAATTGTTGTACGATCAGGCATGTTACACTGTGTAACGTTTCGTGAAATTTAATTGTCTTGCAATCGTTTTGTTATTGCTTGCAGGCTGGAAACTACTTTCAAATACTGGGTTTTTATTGGCTGCTCAACAAATGTGCAATGCCAAGAAATCCGTTGCAGCGTCGCGGCAATCGTTTCGAAAAGTAGAACCTGATTCTACTTCGTGCAATGTTTCTTGCAGCAAAAATGTTTCGTGACTTTATAATTGTGAGACATGTCACACCTCGCAATTTTACTGTAGTAACAAAATTGCGAGACAAGTTGCTGTGTGTAACAATGCCTTTACACTAAGCCCCAGACAATCTAGGAAACACTGTTTCGGTAACATTGTTTCCTATCAATTTTTGTCCATGTTTCGCAGAGTGGGCAAACTTGGAATCACTTTGTCAAAAAACATTCTTGGCTTGCACGAATTTAAAAAATTTGTTTAGTAAGACCTTTGTAACAGACTTGTAGTTTTGTGCGTGGCGCTTAACTGGGAATTCAATGTTTCTTGTGCTGGAAACATTGGAAACATGTGGGCAAACTAGGAAACATTGTTTCCGCAGCAGAAATGTTTCTGAATTTGTTTAAAAACATTCTTGCTTCCCGGCAAGCACAATTTCGTTGCCGCAACAATGTTTCCAGAGGTAAAAAAACTGGGAAACATCCTAGGAGCCAAAAAATTTTCCGCAAAAATTTCTCCAGTTTGCACAAGGTTTAAGGCGTAAGCATTTGAAGCCCTCACTTACCAAGCAATCGAAAAACATGCGCTACTGATCTTCCGGTGATTGGAACCTCCTCCCAGATTGGTGGACTGAGGGTTTTCTTGTCTCCCATACCGACAGAGAATGTAATAGCGTCTGAACCCACAGACGGAACTTGGACGAAGCCAAGAATAGAACCGACAATCTTTTCAAGACGTGCACCATCCTCACTCAACCATGATGTATAAATTGATGCAAGGCAACTCTACACGAAAATTGTAGTTTTAATAGATAATTTCTATATTAGACTAAATTTTGATCCAGCCAATTCGATCAAAATCTTTTACTAGAGCTACAAGGAGCATCTTGAAATTCGTAAAAATTACAAAGCCTGCTGGCGAAATGTTTT
This sequence comes from Muricea muricata, assembly GCA_963855995.1. Lineage (NCBI taxonomy): Eukaryota > Metazoa > Cnidaria > Anthozoa > Malacalcyonacea > Plexauridae > Muricea > Muricea muricata. Next base: position 58,508,929 of record OY979716.1, read on the forward strand.
TTAAATGGAATTTTATAGCTCTGCGAGTTTTCGAATTCTGTATATATCTATTACGCTGGGAAAAAGTGATCATTTTCACGGCAATTTTCGCTCAAAAACCCTCTTCAAAACACAGTCTGTTTAAAGCTAATCGACAGATAAAGTACAAAGAGGGTGCTATAGGGTATATTCGTGAGTAGTGATTGTGTGAAATTCTCGATTTTGGTGCGGTGAAATGTGATTTGTTCTACGCGCGTGAGGTGTGATTGCTAATAAAAATGCTTCGGAGAATGAGAACAATAGATGTCAGTCCCGTTGACTGTGACTCGATTGCTCAAACAATAAAAATTATCCTCGGAGGCCTTCGAAAACACTCCTATCTCGTTTATTGAAAAGTGCATAAGAAACAAGACCTCTTTCTAAAGAAACGCGATATAGGTGTGTAAAGTGTAAACAAACTGTAATGTAGTAAGTTTCTTGTATGTTTGCATGGTGAATATCAAATTAAAATATAATTTTGTGGAAACACCACGTAAGATAATTATCATTGGTCATGGCTTCATAAGATACCCTAAAGGTCGAAATGTCGAGAGAGCACTGGGACCGAGTGGCCCCTGTGTTTTGTGTATCCCCATACATATACAGTGTAATAACTACCAATATCCAGTCATTCTTGGTTTGTCACATTTCTCACTCACTGGGACTGTATCTACTTCCCCAAATTTAGCTAAAGAGGGAGCGCTTAGCGCGACAATCATTACTCGCCCTTCGGGCTCACGCTTTAGCTAAATTTGTTGAAGTAGATACAGTCCCAGTGAGTGAGAAATTCACAAAACACAGGGGCAACTTGGTCCCAGTGCTCTCTCGACATTTCGACCTTTAGGGTATCCTATAAAGCCATGATGAAGATCCGAGCTAACGGATCGAAAGCTTTGCGATAATAAACTTACCTGGTGTTTGCACAAAATTATATTTCTATTTAAACTGTAAGGCCAAACAAAAAAAATGTTGTGTTTCCGGTAACGACTTGAAAAATTTTTGGGTCGGTAGGTCGGAAAATAATTTTATTTTGTAATTTTTTTCTATCTGTTTAAATACGTTTTAATTGCAGTATTTAGAATATGCTATAAAATTTTCTTGTCAATTAAATGTAATTGCGTCGCCACTATTTTTAATTGGGTCGTAATGGTTTTGTGGATGCTAAAAGACAACCAACCATAAAAATAATCTCATTCCCAAACACACATTTCGCTATACCAACGTGCTTGAAGGTCTTGGTGGTTCTTTTCTCTCATGTAGAAACTTTATGAACTTGATAGGAAATATTTCAAGTATATCGTACACAGTCGATAAGAAATTGACTTCGTGCCATGCCGACTCGTGTTCTGAAATAGCACACTTTGCCGTTATTGTAAACTCGTCGCTGTTTAATGACAATTGCCCGAGGTGGGCGTTGAAAATTTCCTTGAAGGTTTGTTCATTGTCCACGTAAGTAATTTTTTTCGCGCCATTCTCATTGTGGCTGCATTTTGGTATCGTTAGGCTAAATAATCTTGCGCGTGACAACGTACGGTTTTCCGCCATATGTTAACATTCTTCTAACGCAGTCAATCGTGAATCTATTGTAAAATATCGACTTCCTGTCGTTATAAAACGAAATTCGCCTGATAAAAAAGCTTCCTACTCGCTAATTCTATCGATTCTATTTTTTTCAAAACATAAACTTCTTTAAATTGCAAATTAAAAATAAAAAAAATTTAGGGTCGGTAAAAAAAATTTGGGTCGGTCGGGTTACCGGAAACACAACATTTTTTTTGTTTGGCCTAATGTATAGATGAAATGTGAAGTTGCTTTTTAAAGTGTAAATCTGCACTCTACACCATTGCCACTCTCTATAACCACACTATTTAGTATTAAACACTACAGAAGACTGAAAATGTTTCTGAATTGTCGTATAGAGAGTGCTGGTAATAAATTTGAAATTTTGAATATAACTATAATGTTAAAATTTATTCAGGGTGCGTACAAAAAGGTAAAATCGAACTGGGAAGTGTTCTGACGCGTTCATTGTTTCTACAGAAATAATTTTTTAACAGTTGGAAAGAGCAGGATTTTAGCTTTCGATTGTCACCATTTTTGGGAGGTTTGAAGAAAAATTGGAGAGATACGAATCCAATGAAATTAACCGATCGGAATTGCATATTTTTGACTCTAAAGGCCTGATTCCACGACAGCGAAATTCTTTGCGAGAACCTGTTTATGCGGAATACAGATAGTTTCACAAGAATAATTCCACTGAATTCACTCTATGCGCGAAAAAATTTCGCCTCACTGGTGAGTAGAAATCAGTTCTACTCACTGCGAAAGCGAAAATGTGAGAGAATTGAAAAGAATCAGTCATGCCCAACCATCCGTATTTCGCATAAACAGCTTCTCGCGAAGAATTTCGCTGGCGTGGAATCAGGCCTTAAGGTAGCAGCGAATAAGAAAAGAAAATTTTATTCACGCCCATCTGTCGGGAGAAACAATCAACGTGGCTAATAATGTGCACCAATTTTACTACCTCAGCAAAACTTCGTCAATTTTCATTCTCAAACGGGATTAAATTTCAACAGATTTTTAATAAATTCCCAACGGTGAAAAGATGCGATTTGGACCGGTAATTTTTATCTGGTTTGCATTTGCTCAATTTGTCTTCAAATTTTGTTATTACGGTGGCATTCAAAGGCCTGAAAGCCTTCTCTTTCGAGCAGCAAAATAATTGTTATGTTAAATATTGAGCGCCATACAGCAATCAAAATGCGGTACGATTACCATTTTTTTATACACAAACAGTAGTACATACCTTTAATATGTCGAAGTAGGTAAATCTAGAGACAAGGCAAAGACATTTTGGATAAAACGCTTCCATGTGGACATTTTGTCTCAACTCATCTAAGCCGCTGCTCGAATCAGCAGAAACATTAACCATCACATTATCACCAACATTATCAATTTCTTCTTCCGATTTGATCAGCGTAAAAGGTTCAAAAAACGTCAAACACGCTACGTAGCTTCGGTTTCCAACCATATCCGTGAGAACGGACATAAAAAATGTTGATGGTTTACTGTAGTAGGATACCTCCCAACCAGCAGGCTGGCAAAACTAGATAAAAACAAGAGAATTTTTATCTACATCTAACATTTTGCTGTTGGCTGTTCAGCTGTAGATACACGGTATGACGTCATAACTTGGTAAGAACAAAAAAGTGGCCCACGAGCCACCTAGGCGGGTAGGTCACTGATGTTATTACCGCATTATGATGTCTACCATGTATCTACCACACAACAGACAACGGCAAAATGTTATCTATTAGTTTTATATCACCGAAATGACACCAGCCTCTGCCTCTAATAGATCATGGTTATCGACCATGGCCAATGAAAAGCTAGAATGAACTCTGATTAATATATATATCAATTATTTTTATAATTACTCTTATAATTACCCCCATAATGATCCTTATTAATTACAATTATCCAAGATGAAGTAAAGCAATTTACATTTGCACCAGCCCTAAACCTTTAAAATGTAAATGTTGGGGGTTTTTAAAAGTTTTAGGCTAAAATTAAAAACTTGAGTTCAACATCTTGAAAAAAAGTTTCATCTTTCAAAGGAAATCATCATTTTCAATTTTCTTAGTGTTTCCTGAGAACACTCAGGTGAAACTAATGTTTGTGGTGTTACCCTAAGGTTATATTTACAGCAGGCAAGTGGAAAAATATGTCTGAGTACAGCAGAAATCCTATGACCTTTAAATGATGCTATGACCAATGCTTTGTGAATGATTACACTTAAGATCACATTGATATAGAACTAGACTCAGTCCCCAGATATTTCATATTCGAACTGACCTGACTGCGTAACTCAGTTGCCAGAGCGCCTAGGGAAAAAATCTCTTTCTTGGACATCAACCCGCCTCCCCCGGCAAATTGCAATCAGTTTACAATTATAACTATACTGTATGTGATTTTGCATACTTAATTACAAGGTAATTCTATACAGTACTGCATCACTCGAAGCTTAAGGCCCTGTCATACGGTGCAGTTTCTCTTGCAACTTGCAATGCAATTCTACTCTTGGGTGATGTTAAATTGGCAAATACCAGTTTCCATCACAGTTTGCTAATATATTTTTAACATACCAAACATTTGTCACAAATTTACATCTCCTAAAAGTCGAATTGCATTGCAAGTTGCAAGAAAAATTGCACCGTGTGCCAGGGCCTTGAGTGTAACGATGCGATATTATTTTTGTTTCGATCATACTTCAAGAGAAGGGGAGGGTGCAAGCAACAGTTACATTAACATGACAAACATCTTTCAACCTACTGGTATACTTTTGCAGGGAATGTTGACAACACTTGTCGAAAACATTTTTTTGCGGCATATGGAAAATCATAATGTTTCATCATAAGATGAAAAAGTAAACATTTCAACTTTTAACATGATCGCAAGGCATATGGCGGGTGCACGCTAAAATTATCACAGACTTTGTACATACATGACAGCCATTGCTATTCATTGATTACTTATTGCAAAAACTTATATATCGTAATACTGATGCTTGTAACAAGATTCAGAGAAGTTCAACTTAATTGTGTAGTTTATGTTAATTGTGACAAAATTTTGACAAAGCATTTCAAATTAAAGGCTGAGTATTAGAGTGGTAGGTACTGGTTGTGGTCCAAGACAGCGGCCAGGCTTGATGGCAAGACATCTCGCCATAGTACACAATTTATAATGTATAAGCAATAAATAACGGATGAGCAACACTGATAACAATAGCAGCAAAGGGGGTTGGCCATGGCAATTCTACTAAGGCTTCACTCCAGTGCCAGTCACATTGAATACTCAGTGGAAAAAACATAGTCATGTAAATAGAACTACAATATCCCATGATAAGAGAAGGAACACAGGTGGGGAAAGGGAAAAAAAGCCACAAGAGTTGCTGCAACTGGGCAAAGCTGAGCTGCAAGTGCTACAGTTGCAAACTGCAACAGTCCTAAAATGCAAACGTATGTGCATGCAATACATCTGTTGTTAACCTTGCTTAAAATGTTTTAACCACATCTAAAATTCATTTTAAAATCAGTGTATGCTTGCTCTAACAAGCTGCTGCTAAAGTAGAACTCGGAAGCTAAATTAATGTGCATCATACATTGTCAGCAAAATTTCACTTTTATGTTGGTTTGTCTGTTCTGGTTAATACTTCTTGGCAAGTTGTGAAAATATGATGGTTCAACACACGTTAACGGCAATGCAGCCCCCAAAGGGAAAAGGCAAAATTTGAAATTTCATCTGATGTAAAGGAGGTTACAGATGGACCAGTCTGCACAACAGACATCAATTCATGGCTGTAAATACGTAAGCCATTTTCAAAGTTTCCGCCATAAATTTGTATGCCCAAATAAACATAATATAGGTGGTTCTCTGCCTGATAAAGTGTAATGCCAACTCTTGCTACCAACAGTATGCCAATTGCACACCAAAAGTTATGTTTGTAAGCCGGATATGTCAATCTTTCACTTTCCAGACTTGCTGAAGGGTGAATGTCATTGACATAGTACTACAGTAGATGAGTATTGTTTATATTTAATAAAACCTGACAAAATGATTGTTTTAAATCTAAGTAGAATTTTCCTGACGAAAAAAATTATTACTGTGCCATACTTTGGCGATAATAGAGCTACACAAATCCAGTTCATTATAAGCTACTATTTTCAGAGAAATGGGAAAAAAATTTCATTCATTGATGAACACAAAACTTGCTAACGCTTGCTACATAATTTACTGTATAAAACTGCCAAATATATATTACCATTTCAATTCCTTCGGGAAAGCTGACATCCTTTCTGTTTTGAGAAGGAAACCGTTGTAGTACTTTTCCTTTTAGATCCTTCTTGTCAACTATACGGAAGAAAATCTATTGGCTAAAAATGATGCCAAATACAAATACACACCTAATTGAAATTGCATTCACAAATCAACGAAATGCTGATGCGATATGCTTTATAGCTGCGAAAAACAGCAAAACTTTGAAAAGGAATATAGATACCTTTTGAAGAGGCTTTGGGTATGCCAATAACGGCAAAATAATCTGCCAAACGAGACATATTAACAAAGCCCTACCCATCACCTTTGATCGCTTGAGCCGCCATATTGCTAAACCGCTAGCTAAGCAAAGCTAATTAATATTCTGATCCGGACTGATCTTAGCCCGCAAACAGGTTGTTTGTTTCGTATGGCAGCTCACTGTGAATATGCATAAAAATTGTGCATTATAAATAGGTTATCACATGAGGGGTTATCACAAAATATGATATCGTCACGAGAGCGATAAAACTGATATTTCCGAGCCTCCAATGTGATAACCTATTTATCACATACTCGTGTCTTTATCAGAGCTATTCAGGGGCAAAAATCAGATTTTATTTTCTAATTATAATTTATAAATCATTTGATTTCATTTCCGAATGAATACAAAGACATTGTAAAAAATACGTTAAACATACTTTGCAAAAACAAGCCAATTTACAGTTGCAGATGTCTTTCTGTTATTGGCCTTCTATCATAACATATTTTCCTTTTTCACTACCGATTTGCTGTTGGACGCCATCTTTGTTTTTGCGGCGGGACAAAAAACGATATCACCGGGACATATCGTTTTTATGTCACCCTGATAAAGGCGCGAGTATGTGATAAAAATGATATCATTGAGCTTGTCATTGATATAAATAGACCTTTCCGGTAATTAAAAAGTCACAGCTAACACCACAGGCGTACGGGCTTGTAAAATTTAGGGGGGCGGACGTCAGTCTGCCCATAGGCGGCCCAATTCAGTGTGTACTTTCATATAGAGATCAGTGCGCACGAAACACACTTCGTAGTTTATATAGTTAATTTTAAGAAACTACGAAGTGTGTTTATGTGCGCACTGATCCCTATATGAAACTACACACTGAATTGGGCCGCCTATGGTCTGCCCGACGAGCGCCGATGGTGCGAGCATTTTTAGGGGGTCCATGGGCTCCCCCCGGAAAATTTTGAAAACTAATCCTGCGTTGTGGGGTGAGATTTTGTGCATGAAGAGGGTGAGGAATTTTGTCCCTTTTATTATATTAGCTTATAAATATTGTCAAAAGAAATGTGAGGCACGGTGGCTTCGATGGCCAAAAACCTCAATAATTCTGTCCATGTCATTTTCAAGAGTTCTATTAGTATATGCTCGTTCCATGCAAAGAAGAGAAATGCTACTTAGACGTTCTTGACCCATTGTGGAACAAAGGTACGTCTTCACTCTTCGCAACCCATTGAAAGATCTTTCTGCCGAACATGACGTAGCTGGGATCGTTGCCAAGATAGAACTTGCTTTGTAGAAGACTGGCAGGACCGTATGAAGTCCGTTTTCGTACAGGGTCTTCACCACGGCTGCAGCTCTCTTGATTTCACGTGAAACAGGGTTATCAGACAAAAAGTTTCGGAATATCTGCACCAACATTGAACAATGTCTGACGGAAAAGCATGTTTATTTTAATTATTTTTTGTCACCTTTACGCATGTATATTATTCATTTAGCCATGTTCGAATATTTATTGATATTTCACGATTTTCTGTTCATAATATTTGTTAGATGCATGAAAGAACAAATTGATTTTACGCAGGAACAGGAAGATTGCCCGATTGCCCGACGCTCAAGTACAAATTGCCCGATTAATTAATATTTCAGTCTAAGCTAGGGGGGCTGCAGCCCCCCCCCCCATAGCCCCCCCCCCCCGCCTCGTACGCCTATGGCTAACACTGTTTTCAACTTAAGACCACCTTAAATAGAGTGGAATTTCAGTTTATTTCATACAGGCTCTGGTCAGAGGCGCAGGACATCCTTCCTCAACACATGCATTAAAAAGATTTGGGATTTTGACCAATAAATGTGAAAATAAGCTTAAACACGAAACCGAGGCTGAGGGGGCATGACCCTCAGCCTCGTTTTCGTGTTTAAGCTTATGCCATGTTTAATAGTCAAAATCCCAAATTCTTTTTTATGCATGTGTTGACGAAGGATGTTCTGGGCTTCTGACCATAGCCTGTGAGAAACAAACTTCAAATCCACTACATTTAAGGTGGTCCTAAGTTGAAGACAGTGTTAGCTGTGACGCAATTACCGGAAAGGTCTTTTGGCAAGCATTGAGCTGTATATACCGGGTGTATAAAAAGGGCACGTAATCGTACGTTTGGAATGCTCTAGGGCGTTTATATATATCTGACAAACAAAAATAATCTTTCACAGTTGGGATAACTAGGTTGTAAACGTCGCAAAAGAAAAATTGAGCAAATACGAATCAGATAAAAATTGCCTGCTTTGGAAAATTTAAGGCGCGATTACACCATGCAACTTGTCTCGCAACGAATTTTTAAAACTGGAGTTCATCATCCAGAATTTTACACACGGTGCAACGTTTCTTGCAAGTAGTCTCGCAATCTTAATAGAGACTGGGATCTATTTTTAAACAGCGTGTTTTTATTGGCTGCATTACAGAAATGTTGTGAGACAAGTTGCAAGAGGATGTTTACACTGTTCAATGGCTAAAAATGCGTCGTTGCAAAAAGTAGAACCTGATTCTACTTCATGCAATGCTTTTTGAAGCAAAAACGTTGCGTGGCTGTGTTGGGAAACAACAGGATATTCAGTAAAATGTTGAAATGACGTTCCCGCCAAATGCCCCCCCCCCCCCATTCAATGTTCCATTCCCACAAATTGTGATAGCGATTCGATATTCAGACCTCATTAAACTGTGGAGGGAGGAAGGCAGACGCCATTTTTATAGAGGGGAAAATCGTGGACAGGCAAATGCAACTTGAAACCGCAAGTGCCCGAACTACTTTGAAAATGATTGAAGTTTTTGCTGAATCAAGAGAGACCACGGAGTGGTTTTAATACTGATGGAGCTAATCGAGCGCAAAAGGTGCAAAAAATCAAGTGGCGTCCGAGGGCATGCCCCCGAAAATTTTTGTAAATTTAGAGCCCCGAAATGCCTGGAAACACCTCTAACTTGAACGATCATCATGAAGTATCATATAATTTTTGCCTTAATTCTTATAATTTTAATGTAAATATATGTATTGAATAGATGTAATTTGAGCCCATCCATTTCCATGTAAAATTATGAATTATAGTAAATAGTAATATGGTATGAATTTATTCCTATATTCACTGAAATGTTTAAGTGTTAGTCGCACGGTATGCTAATGATTCTATTTCGGAAGAAAAAAATTTCCACTCAGAGAAATTATTGGTGGGGCTTTCGCCCAGCCAGCCACCCCGCTCCGCGGTCCCTGATCAAGGCCGTTTTTTCAATAGTGATGGTGATCAAGAATCGATGTAATACTTACGTGGACTAGGAATTTATGAAACCTGCACCAGTTTCAATGCAATCACAGCTCCAGTAAAAAAAGGTACAACTGAATTAAGCCGTACCACCATGGGTACCACCTACGATCGTTTTACATGCGCGTTTTAACTCATCAACAACTATTCAAGCCTCAGTGTTGCACGGTCAAGCCTTTGTCAAAGCATAGTTAATAGAGCTAGATGGTTTGGAAACTCATTAGAACTACAATATAAGTCATTATCTATGTTTTTGTTCTGGTTTATGCAGCAATGAGGTCCTTCGTCGTCACGTGCGTATTGTATTTTCACCTAACTAACCAATAGCAACGTTTTAGGAAATTTAGCCATCCGCGACTTGAACAATAGGGTAATTTAAGAATTCCTATTGGTGGATTTGGCAAAAACACAATACACACGTGACGATGAAGAACCATATTTTTGAATAAACGTTGACCAACAAAGATAATGAGTTATATTGTTATTCTAAAGAGTTTCCAAACCATCTACTCCATTAACTATGGTCAAAGAAACCTTGGCTATGGAAAATACAACCAAGCCAAAGATGCGAAAAGCAATGCTGTTGTAAATATTAAATATAATTTTATGACGAAACACTGTTACAGAAAAAGCTATTAGCGGCTCGAAATAAATTGCTCTAAACGACAAACTCTCTCTGTTTTTGTTCTAATTATACTTGGGTTTTCTCCTCAGCGATGTTGTGAAACGTTCGAACACAAAATTGAAGATTTTTCAAGGGCGCGTAGCGCCCGAAGTAAAGTCAAGATTATATGAGAACACATAAGTGAGATATAACAATGCTTTATTCCACATCAAACGCTCTACACAGCTGATGAAAGGTCTAGGTTCTAATCTGTGCAGAAAAATCAAGTAGCCTCGACCTAATAATCAGTTCGAATCAGCGAGCGGACACTATCGTAAACAAAATACAATCTCCACGCTAAAGCTCATAATAAAGTTCATATTAATCCTCATTTCCAGGCCAGCTTTTAGTCTCTAGACTGAGTATTCATCTGTACAAAATTTGATTGGTTGCTTGTCATTCCTCTTCGTCTTTTACTTGCCATTCCCGTTCTTCTGGTATATACTTCTCTTGAGAAAAACCTAAAACAACAGGGGCGTGGAGGGTGGGATTGTTATATCTCACTTCTTTGTTCTCATATAATCTTGACTTTACTTCGGGCGCATAGCGCCCTTGCAAAATCCCCAATTATATTTCGATCACAGAAGTTTCGATACAGCCAATACCAAAATCTCACAAACACAAATCTGAATTCTAAATTCTAAAAGCTCAATTAAAGCGAATGATTAGCTGGACAAAACGGATTCTCTCTATGATATAGCATCTCTACATGATAAAACCACTGAACTGGAAGAAATTCTTAAAGCTAATTAAGGTATAATAGTATCATGGAAATAATTGCGCACACAGGAAAGGAACAAGAATGCCATCAATGGCAATCATGATTAGGCACAATCCACATCACAATTATTACGAATACCGTCGTTCTTGCATACATAACGAAAAGACATGGGTAACTGAAAGCTTAGAACGCGCAGTAAAACATCTAGGATGCTCTGGCAAAAAAACTATACCACCATAAGCTAAAGATATATTAGAGTCGGCATATGCAATTCTGCGAATGCTGTTATTGCGTGTCCCTTGCATAAAAAGGAAAGTTTAATAAAAAATACATAGAGAAATTGCAGTTGGAGAGAGTTGACTAGGCCAAGTATATAGTAGACGGGAGGCAGAAGCTCGAGCTCCTTTCTTTTTCGACGTTAGTTAGCTCAGTCGATGTACTGCTGAAAAGCTTATCGCAGTTGCCAACAAAATAACAGAATTCTTGGTGCCAAACCCTCGGTGCCGAATTGCTAATTATATGTTCTACCCTCACGTTGTTCTCGAAAAGGCGAAATGTCCGATGCATGAAAAGAACGGGAATAAAACTTTTGGATACTAGAACCCGAGTAAATACTGGGTTTCGATCTCCATTCTCAGGTGCATGGGGTGTGCTTAAGAAATGTGTGGGCAGGCGAATAGACCACTTTGGCGGTTTTGACACAAGTGGAAAGACGTGCTCGCCAATTGGGAAACTCGGACAAACATGGCAGGGCGCAAATATGAATAATACGCAAAATATTGCCAGCTTGCCTCTTGGCTTGCCACTCAAGCTCAGGGCTGACAAACCATGACCCTATATTTTTTGTCTAAAAAATGTTTAACTACAATACATTTCTTTTTCTTTTTTACGTAAGTATAACACTACACTAGTTACAAAAATTATAGTGATGTAAAAATTATAGTGATATTGGTATTCAACACTTTGTGTAATTTTCTACATATAACAATACAATATAACATTCTATTGTTTCGTATTACTGTTGTATGGCAGTACAATCAAGAACATTGCTTAGACCATAGCCATTAGGATAAATGCTTACGAAACTCACTAGAATTATAATTCAAGTCATTATCTCTGCTTTTGTTCTTGTTCAGACAGAAATAACGTCCTCCATCGTCACGTGCTTACTGTATTGCCGACTTACCAGTAGCAACGTTTTAGGATAATTAGCCATTCGCGACTTGAACAATTGAGTAATTAAAGAACTGCTATTGGTGGATTTGGGAAAACACACACGTGACGATGAAGAGATACGTTTTTACACAAAGGTTGACAAACATAGATAATAAGTTATATTCGTATTCTAATGAGTTTTCAAACCATCTCTTCTCTCAAATAAGCTCACAAATGTAGGTTTCAAATCCACACATGACATGAAGGTATGTGCGGCATAAAGCAAAGTTACCAGCATGTGAAGGCCAAGCTGTTTTTTGCTCGAAAAGACAGGTCAAAAGGTTTGCTGCTTCTTTAGAACTGGGTCTGCACTGTCCAAGAACAATTCGAAGCTTCTTTGACGTGCTTAAAAATTGTCGTAATTTGAAAATTTTACTTGTTGCTACCCCGTGACCAGTTGATCTGAAAACACGAACATTACTGGCACTAGTTGTGCAATAGAAATCCATTTTTCGATCAAAATTATCAAATTTCTTATGAAATATAATTTACTTTGTTTCTAAATTTCTGGCAGGCTTACAATTTTCTTTATTAAAGAAAAATATTCTTTATTACAAGGTTTCAAGTGTTAACAACAGCAAAATGGATTTCTATTTGGTAGCTAGTTACACGTCTTTTACATACGGTCAGATCAGCTGGAACTAAAGACTTGCTTGAAAGCGAGAAATATTAAGGGTGGTATTAATATAGTTTTGTGAAGGACTGATATATTAATATTAAGGTGGCTCGATAGTCTAACGCATAGCACATAATACTTCTTTCGCCATAGAATCTTTTACAGTGCGCGTGTAAAGCTTAGTTTAGTTCATTGCATAGCTCTGCTGGTTGTCTTCATAATTGGAAAAGTTTTATACTCCAACCGTTCGTATGTCCAGAGACATTGTTGTCATAGGTAAGGTGTGGAGTTTATGCAAATGAACTTATAATTAGAAACGAGTTCCAACAAGAAACGTGATTTCTATGTTCAGGCAAACTTTTAAGAAATTCTTTTTTAAATACAGCAAACAGTGCTATAGACCTGTGCAATGAACTAAAATGAAGCTCAAGCATTCACGACAAAACATTTAATTGTAGAGACATAAAATTTCTAATGAATTCTGACTATCGAGCCACCTTAAGATAACTCGTGAAACTTAAGGGTGTCATGTTTTATCAATTTTACGGAATTTTTAAACAAATTTTTGGTGAAACATGATGTTAAAAATTTTGCAGAACGATGTTTTTGAGCTGCATAAGCTCCACGCTATTTTTCATGAACGTTATCAATAATTCTTCATGCACAAATCGCCTTACCACCCTCCATATTAACAGCACTTTTAAAAAATCTTCTCATAAGCTATACATATATACATACATATATACATACATACATACGTATGTAAACGCATTATGACTTTTGCGAGAAATTTGGGTTGCTTTCCGATATTGTAGCAACAGAATTTAGCTCAGAATGCCTCTACCAATTAGACAAAGGTTTTCAACAACGACTCTCATTGGTTAATGACAATATCAAGAACCAATGAAAATAACTCATCTAAGCTGGTGCTACAGTTTTCTTTACCAGGTACTTTCGAGGTAAGGCAAGTTAGAAAGACATATCCTGTATATGATATAACTACCATAAAGGCGTTTAGTTTACAAACAGTGGATACTTCAAATTTGTAAAACACATCTTGTACGTAGCCGAACTTTATAGTTTAATGGAATAAAGTTTTGTAAAGGTTTGTCCATGCAACACACAGATTTGTTTTATATTGTCTTATCTACTGTTCAAGCTAAACGTCTTTGATGCAGCCGGTTCCTGCTGCATATAAACAGTCTCTTGTCTGGTTCGAGTCACCTTGCTTCAAATCGTCCAAACACGCCTTAGCTTATAATCGCCCTAATTCACCTTGAAACGTATACAATCAACGCAATAACACTTGATATCCTAATGGTTAATTTAGTTTATGGTTTAAATTATCTTTTATAATAACCATTTTACGGCCAGTTTATATGGTAAAACTAGTTGATAATATCGCTACAGTCTTTAATTGTTCCTGTCGTGATTGTTATGGGAATTTACAGCGATTATTAGCTCACGAGGCTGAATCAATGTAACCGTTATAGCTAGTCATATGTTACTGGTTACCGTATAAATACATATTATCTTTAGTTTTACGAAATTTGTTTTTAAATTGGTCGATGTGCACATGCATTTGAAATGTGTTAAATCATATAATTATGCAAATTGAAAACTGTGCTCAAGACATGCGCAGTAATGTGCGGGAGGAATGTGCTCAAGACATGCGCAGTGATGTTTGGTGTGTGTGTGGGAGTATGAACTGATAAATACAGGAACAAAAACTCTGGTTAACGGGGTAATATTTAAGTGAAGAAAAGATATCGGAAATTGACATACAAGTATACGAGATAACACATAAAAGGAACAGTTATTTTGCGTCATTTAAAATATATTTGTCAAACCATGGGTAAACATCAGTACCAAATTTCTATCTTGCTTATAAATTTGCAACTTAAATGAGCCTTAAGGGTTGTGACCTGGCACCGTCACTGTTAAAATGGGTTTCCAGTGTTCCATCTTCGTCATTTTCTATCATTTTTGGAAGGTAAAAACATATTAAGAGTTGCTAATGCAGAAGATATCGCAGAGTTGCTAATGTTGTTGCTGAGGTGTTGTTGTCGCACTGAGCCTGGGTGAATATGATCAAGCTGCAGTAAATACATGCAGGACGGATCTAGAGCGTTGTTGAGAAGGTGGTGGGGTGCATATTCATATATTCAGGTCCAACCCGACTATTTCTTTAAAATAACATTGATTTCAAAAGAAATTTGTCGGTCAGAACTTGAACATATGAATATGCACCCCACCCCTCAATTAACCCTCTAGATCCGTCCATGAATAGCTCGGCGTCATTTGAATGTACAAATCCAAGACAACATCGGCAAAGCTGTAACGTCTGTTTCTTAGTTCTAGTTCTGCGAGGTGTGTTCCTCATTCATTCAATCAATAATTTCAAAAAAAGGTCTTTGCCATCTTCTAACGTAATGTTTGTTATCCCTGGCTATTTTGACGACGCCAATGATGGCAGGCGCAAGTCAAAGTTTCTTCACCAGTTTGAGAAACAAGCATCGATTGTACCTTACGTCCTTAGAGGTATTTCAAGATTCCTGATACAAAAAGAACAAATTGTCCATCACACTGATATTTAGGCTGGTTATCACCTCTGAACGGCATCATTTTGTCTAGTACTTCAATGATGGCAACACGCGAGCTAAAGATTTTTCACCAATTTTGGTAACATGCCCAACTATGAATCACGTTTCTTGAAATATCTAATGTTTCTTAGTGCAGCAAACAGTTGTTCATCACATTCGTCTTCACAGTCAAAATCTCTGAACACTAGTTTGTCCAGTGACTTCAGTGAAGGCAACACACAAACTAAAGCTTCCGCAACATTTTTGGTAATACATGTATCACCTAAATCAAGTTCCTCGAGGTATTTCAAGTTTTCAACAGATGAACAGTTGTTCATCACATTCATCCGCGCAGGTAACCACTCCTAACACTAGTTTCTCCAACAACGTTAGCGAAGGCAAGACACGAGCTAAAGCTTCGGCATGAGGTTTGGTAATATTCATCTGAACGAAATGAAGTTCCTTAAGGTATTTCAAAGTTCCTAGCGCCGCGAATAGTTGTAAACCACACTCATGGTCACAGTCAATCTTACCTAATACTAGTTTTTCCAGTACCTTCATTGATGGCATCACGCAAGCTAAAGCTTCTGCACCAACTTTGGTAAGGTCCGTCTTGCCGAAATCAAGTTCTCTGACGTACTGTAATTTTCCAAGCACAGCAAACTGTTCTCCGTCAGATATATTGTAAAACTCTCCATATACAAGTTTTTCCAGCAATTGCAATGAAGGTAACACGCGGAATAAAGCCTCTGCACAAATTTTGGTGATGTATGTCCCAAATAAATAAAGTTCCTTGAGATATTCCAAATTTCCTAACGCAGAAAACACATGTTCCTTACATTCATCACAGCAATTCTCGACTAAAACTAGTTTTTCCAACAGCTTCAATGAGGGTAACACGCGACCTAAACATTCTATATCAATTTTAGACATATTTAATTTAACTACATGAAGTTCCTCCAGATATTTCAAGTTTCCAAGTGCAAGGAAGAGTTGCCCGTCACGTTCATGATCAAAATGAATCTCTTCTAATACGAGCTTTTTTAACATCTGTAACGACGGCAAAATGCGAACAAAAGCTTCTGCACCATTTTTAGAAATACTTGTTTTAATGAATTCAAGTTCTTTAAGATATCTCAAGTTCCCTAGCGCAATAAACAGTTGTTTTTGATTATCACATGTAATTATCCCCAAGGCTAGCCTTTCCAGCAACTGGAGTGATGCTAATCCACGAGCTAAACCTTCTTCATCAGACTTACAAATCTTGCTGCAATGTAGATCAAGATTTCTCAAATATCGTAATGACTTTAAGGCATTAAAATACCCCGACGAAGAACAACTATTTCTTGAAACAAAAGAAGGGAACACAATTTCTTCTAGCATTAAAAGAGAAGACAACTTGTCAAAGAAGACATTTTCTTCACATACGTTTATACCACCAAGGTCAAGTTTTCTTAAACGCTTCAACAATTTTATCGCACCAAAGAATCTCCCATCATCCATGTTCACAACACTCATACCAGTTAAAACCAACTCCTCCAAGGACAAAAGGGAGGATAGCATATCAGCTAGAGAGCTTTCATCATACAATCTAATGCCACTTAGATCGATCTTCCTTATATTCGCTAACGACTTGATAGCGGTAAGGGTTTTGTCATGATTTGTGTCTGAAGTAATGATATTACCTAAGGTTAGTTCTTCCAAACCCAGAAAAGACGACAGGGTGGTAGCTAACACCTCGATATCAGAAGCACACAATTTCAGCTTCGTAAGATGAAGTTTTCTCAGATTTCCTAACGACTTTATGGCACTAAAGATTTTGTCGCAATTGGAGTCTACAATACTAATATCAGCTAAAGATAGTTCTTCTAAACCCAAAAAATACGACAACTTGGTGGCTAACACCTCGATATCATAAGGTCTTAATTTCAGCTTAGCAAGATGAAGTTTTCGTAGGCTTCCTAGCGACTTTATTGCATTAAAGATTTTGTCACAAGTAGAGTCTGCAATAACAACAGCGGCTAAAGATAGTTCCTCCAACCTTAGAAAAGACGACAAAGCGGTGGCTAACATCTTAACATCACAAGCTCTTAATTTGAGGTTAGTAAGATGAAGTTTTCTCAGATTATGAAGAAGTTTGACTTTAGCAAACAGTTTCTCGCCATGTATTACGTCACTGAAAATCAACTCCTCTAACGTTGGAGGTAAAAACCAGACATCATCTAAAACCTCACTATCAATCATATTACCTGACAAATTTAGATATTTCAACATCTTTAAAGTGACTAAGCCCTGACACAGGACCATTATGTCATCTCCCTGAAAACAAGCTCTACTCAGGTCTAACCTCTCTAACAAAGGAAAATGTTTGATAATGCTTGCAAGTTCCCTTATTCCACTTGATCCGATAGCATTCGTGCTTAATTCAAGATATTTTAAACCTTTCAAGGATGCAACCGGGTGACAAATTCTTCTTAAATCCTCACCATTTAGGTGTGTATTGCTCAGAATCAACTCTTCCAAGTCTTCGAGCGAGGGCAGTATCGTTTCCAAAAGAGCAGAAACTCCTTCCCGATTGTCGCTCAAATTCAACCGTTTTAACCGAAACAGGTTGGATAAAGGTGATTGGAGTTGTTGAAAGTCTGCCGATACAAGATTATTGGAAGATAAATTCAGCTCTTCGAGTTCTCTAACTAAAGAGAGTAAGACTGCTAAACCATCAACAGCAAGACCACAAATATCAGCATTGGCTAAACCTAACACTTTCAAATGCTTAATCCTACGAGGCATAGAACATAACGACCAAATAGCATTGCCAACATGATTACAGTCTAATTTAAGGTTCAATAAATCTGAACTGATCAAAGAACAAAACTGGGAAATGTCACAAGGTGTCATGTGATTAGAGGATAACGAAATGCTTTTTATGCTTACTGACAAGCAGTCATGTTTTCCCTCAAAATCCGGTAATGGAAAAAATCTGAGGTAGTTATGTGAAAGATCTACTTCTTCAAGAGACTGTAGTTGGCAAATCCCTGCGACAATCTCGCTTCCCTGCAATCTATTTTGCGATAAATTTAAGAAAGCAATGTTCTTAGCTTGTTCAAGTTTTTGCAGTATGTCGCTTGCTTGTGTTTCAGTGATAATACATTTAGATAAATTTAGTTTTTTAATACTTCCTATCGATTCAAACGCGGTTATTAAACTAGTTACTTCGTCTTTAGTTAAGCCATTATCAGTTAAAGACAAACTTAATAGGCTATTGCAACGTCTAAGAACGCATATAAAAGCATATAAACTGCATTCTACAAACTTTGTACGGCGTAAATCTAACTCATATAAACCATTGACGCAACTAAGACACCGAACAAGGTCAGATATATCTTCAAAATCTAAATTATTATCATTAATGCGAAGTACTTTGAGCCTAGAGGGTAAAGAATACCTGCTAAGAACTTGGTGTAATTTACACGTTGATTCAATCTCTATGGTATGAATGTTAATTGTGGATTCTTTGAGCCTCTTCATGAGGGCATCACTGTGGAGGACTGCCAGTGATATCTTCAGTGTCGAAGTCGTCTTGACATTTTCATATAACGTATCAACATGTACTGTAGAGAGAAAAAGGTGAGGCTGTAGCTAGCAGGACCAGAGAGACAAAACATTAAGGATAAACCAATTACGACTCACAGTATAATTTTGTGAAAACAGCACGTAAATTTATCATTGCAAAGCTTTCGATCCGTAAGCTCGGACTTCATCAATGCTACTTTATATTTCACATGCCATTTCCATGAAACATACAAGGAACTTGAATCAATGATGATTTTGTGGAATCATGATAGATGTTGTGTCGTTTCTAGAGGTAAATACATGTGCCCTAACCTCGACTGGGAATCATACACATGTTTTAAATCAAGCTCACAATTTCAACTTGTAGGAATTTTGTCACGTATATAATAAATAAATAATCGCACCAGGAATGCCGTCCAATTAATAATCAACATTAGCAATTAATCATTAAATATGTTGCTTATGCTAATGTCGCTAGCGAGGGTCACGCTTTTAATGGAATAATCGGTCGGAATCTATCAGCTGCTAAACATATTCACTTCAGAAACTTATCAACGAATAATCGATCTGACTTCAATACAGCAATCAGATAGAACAATATAATTCTAATTTCTTTGTCGTATTATATATATTTTTTTTTGGGGGGGGGGTTTGTCAATATTATTGTAATAACTATTGGTTTTCGCATCTTAGACAAGCTTATGTACGTATGTCAGTATAATTTTGTGGAAACACCACGTAAACTTATTATATAAATTTATTATCTAAAAAACCCAAAAAAATATTTGAATAGTATACACTTAACTAACTTACACTCTTCTCGTTGTAGTAAATCCACGTTTGCCTGCAAACAATTAGAAAAAAAATTAAAGTGGAATAGGATAATACATTACCGTAGCTGATGCAGTACTCGATACTATACACTAGGAAGCTTAAGATCGACAACACAGCAAACTCGACGATGCAGTATCACAGAAAAGAACTTGAAATTAATGATAGATTTTTGTTTAAATATTCGACTGACGTACTTCATAGATCGATTAAAACCTAACTTGTTTTAATCATCTGCTTATATTTGGGTGTTATACAGAATGTACAAAAAAAGGAGCCTTTGGAATTCAATTTGAGTGCATGGAGCACTTTGCTAGGCCCCTTAAAGTGCTTATGAAACGAAATTTTCTCCAACAATTTTCGTATTGCATTGGAAAGATCAGTTAAAATCACTGTATAACTTCTTTGATAAAATTTTTGTAACTGCCTTACTTTTCGAGATATTCAATTTTATTTGATCTGAAAATTACCTAACCAGTGACGTCATACTGCATAATGAGCGACTGTTAGATTGCTTATTTTGTGGCATATAATAGTGGAACATAACAAAAACTACACTAACATGTGTGGAGGCTATGTTTAATATCCAGACCTGGGTATTTAGGTGTTATATCTTGAGTACTCTTTAAATTAATTCAGCTTTTTTGAAAAGTGATTATGCAGTATGACGTCACTGGTTAGGTAATTTTCAAATCAAATAAAATTGAATATCTCGAAAAGTAAGGCAGTTACAAAAATTCTATCAAAGAAGTTATACAGTGATTTTAACTGATCTTTCCAATGCAATACGAAAATTGTTGGAGAAAATTTCGTTTCATAAGCACTTTAAATGCGCATTTACGCATGGCAGATTATTTAAAGGCGGTACAAACAGTACACTGTTACTAAAGGCTCCTTTTTATACATCCTGTACAGGGTGTCACAAAAAAGCGGAAATATTAGATTATGTATTCTTAATTATGCACTATGAATTATAATTAATTGATTTATTATATATTCTCTCTTAGATAGAATATACTATTAATATGTTAATGTTCCGCCACAGTTAACTTGGGACACCCTGTACAGTAAATTAGCAATGTAAATCTGTAAACTATCTTCTGTATTTTGCAAAGCCGATAATATTGACGTTCCACCGGGTAATAAAAACTAAACAGGAGAATTTATCAATCGGTCCAAAATCCTTTTAAGAAATACAATTTAAGAAATACATGAAAAAACATACTCCAAATAATGAAATTTTGAGTTTACAGGATGTCATTATTATTCGGAGTATGTTTTTTTCTTGTATTTATTAATTGGGTACTACTCATTGTTTTCACACGTAAAAACGCACAAGTTGCTACAGACCTGCAAACAAGTTGTAACAAGTCTGTTCACAAGTTGTTCACAAGACGTATTCGCACTGCTTGTTCCGAACTAGTTGGAACAAGTTTGGAACAAGCTGTTGACAAATTGTAACAAGCTTGATGGGACTATCAGACCTGTTACAAGATTGTTCCAACAAGACTGATACAGCATGATATAACAATATTGTTACAACCTTGTGTTGTCAATCCTGTAACAAACTTGCTACAACAGGATTGTATCAGAGTTGTTAGAACAACCTTGTAACAAGTCTGATATTTTCGTCAAGCTTGTTACAAATTTTCAACAAGTTTGGAACAACTTGTTGACAACTTGGTATACAAGCAGTGCGAACACATCTTGTTGACGGCTTGTCTGCAGACTTGTTGTGAGATTTTTACGTGTGTAGCCCACATATATCGGCACCGCTGTGCATGTACGGTTCACAGGATAGCGAATAAACAGAAGGACCACTCAGCACTACATTACGTCCGCTTATTTTTATGCAATTGACTGGCCAGGGTAATGGCGAAACAGCCAGTTCAACGATTCTATTAGCCAGAAAATGCATTTGACTGGCCAGAACCTGTATAATGAAGATGCGTAATGCGACAAGCGTGGGGACACAAACTTCAAAGGTTCCGATTCAAGTGGCTCTTCTGTTTATTTTCTATTTTGTGGTACGGCTTATGGTTTGCTTTCCCGATTTTGTACTTATTAAGAGAGCCACGTCAGAAAATTTAACTTCTACATCACTGATAATGCTTTTCTCACGTTGTGTTGAGCATGACTACATAGTTGACAATGCTTCTGGTACCACAAATTATTTATAATTGTTGCTTTCTACAAAAAATATCCTTGGTTTGAATGCTCGACTTAGAGCTGTCGCGTAGTGAATTTTAAAGTCCCTATCGCCGTATAAAGAAAGGGACAATTAAAATGTCAAACATTTGTCAAAGATAGCAACTTCTTACTATTAATCTAATAAGGTAGCCAGTAAGAAAGAAAATTTACTTCATTACCTTACCTTTAAAACATCAGCATTTACTTGTAACGAAGTCATTTTTTATGAAATACTTTTTACTTGTAACGAAGTATGATTTTAATGTTTACTTGTTTACAGTCGCGCTACTTTTGTTGCACTTTGGCAATTTAAAAAAGTTTGAAACTATTGTCAAAGCGAAGTCAGCGGTGAGCGGACTAGCAAGAATGTGCTTAACTCAGGCAGGATATGGCACAGAGCTGTTACCGTCCGTTTACTAATTCTACTTCAGTAGTACTCTCACTTGGATGTATTTTCCCAATTCTTTTCTTTTACTCAAGTAAAAAATTTCAAGCGGTACTGTTACGTTTACTTGAAAAAAAATTTCTCTGGAACACTTCTATAGTAAAGCGTTCATTCAGTACTGCACTTTGACTTCCACATAGTTAAAAATTCAGATGTTTCTTCGTCTTATTTTGAGCAAATACAAAAACAATATACTTCACTATACCTGCACACATGAACTGCTTGTAATACTGTCAGCAGCCCGTTCACGTTGCGCTACATTTGCCAGGACATCCAGCCCAGGAAAAGGCACCCATCGTTCACTGCGAGTATTCACAGTCGGGACAGTTATGACCTGGTTTGGTGCAGGCGCGATTAGTGATGGTTGCTTGAAACTTACATCAGGCTGATAAACTTCTCTCGGCTGCCATTCTTGGTGGTGTGTGGCAGATCCAGAAACAAATGCTTGTGACTGGCCTTGCCTGGCCAGAAAAACCACATTGCTAGAATTGTGCAATGGTATCGATGAATTGTCTGAAGTACCACACGGGCTTAGAGCAATCTGGGAAACAATAGCTGAGGACTGCTGGTCGTTTGTTGATATACTATCGCTGTGAACTGGTCGACTCAAATCAGACCGGGTAGCTGGCAACTGATTTTGTACTTGGCTCAATGTATAATAGGAAACAATTACCGGTGATGGTGTTTGTAGCTGAGTTTTTCGTGCTATATTATCAAAGCTGTGAACTGCTTCGGAGGAAAAGCCCTGTGAAACAACAGCTGACAATGGTGACTGACTTTGTGGTACCATCTTGTCAGATTCGTGCTGGGACTCTGTTGGTGGAATCAGTGAGGCAACAGGTAGCGATGGTGTCTGACTTTGCCTTAACACATTACCAAAATTTTGAATTGCTGGTGTCAAAGGAGTCTGGGAGACAACAGCAGACAATGAAGACTGACTGTGTCGTACAATATTTCC
Organism: Muricea muricata; assembly: GCA_963855995.1. Classification (NCBI taxonomy): domain Eukaryota; kingdom Metazoa; phylum Cnidaria; class Anthozoa; order Malacalcyonacea; family Plexauridae; genus Muricea; species Muricea muricata. Next base: position 58,532,127 of record OY979716.1, read on the forward strand.
AGAACTGTTAATAGCTGGTGTTCGTGGAAGGTGCGAAACGACAGGTGAAAAAGGTGACTGATCCTGTGCCGGTGTATCGCTCGATTCTGGAATTGATGTTGTGGATGAAGTCTGCAAAACAACAGCTGACGATGGTGACTGACTTTGTACAAGCATATTGGATATTGATGGAGTCTGCGAGACGATAGCTAACAATGGTGACTGACTCTGTGCTACTGCTATATTACCAGTATTTTCAATACTTCGAGTCGATGAAGTTTGGGAGACAGCAGCTAATATTGGTGACTGAATATGTACTTCTATTTTACCAGTAGTTGGTGTTAATGGCGTCTGTGTAACCACAGCTGACAATGGTAACGGATTTTGTACCAGCAGATTGCCAGAACCAGGAAGCGATGGTTTTGATAGAGAGTGCGAAACGACAGCTGACACTGGTGGCTCACTTTGTGCTACTGTTTTACCAGGACCGTAGACAGCTGGTGTTGCTGGACTCTGGGAGACGACAGCTAGCAATGGTTGCTGAATTTGTGGCACCATTTTACTGAAACTATAAATAGCTGGCGTTGATGGAATCTGTGTAGGCACAGAAGACAATGACGACTGACTATGTCGTACCATTTTACCAGAACTGTGAGTTGTTGTGGTTTTGTCAGAGAATATAGCCGATGTTGATGATGAACCTTGCAGAGTAACTGGAAGCACACTAGTTGATGGTAATGCCCTTTGTATCGGCATATCACTGCACTTCTGAACTGTTGGTTTTGATTGACTTTCAGCAAGAATTGACACATTTGACAAATTGGACAATTTCCCAGGTGGTGCGATGAACGTTGATATCATTCCAGTGCTGGTCATGGTGGACGCTGCAGGCTTTGGAGCAATCGGTAAATAAAATGGCTGATTACCACCAACCATGCTACGCAATCTTTTAAAAATGGAAATCCCATGGTTACATGGCGATATCTAAAAAACAAACTTGTGTGTTTAAATCCCTGGCATGAATGGACCTGGGGTCGGTTGTACGAAACCTGGATGGCGCTATCCACCGGATAGTGGCTTTTTTCAACTGCCGCAAAAGGTAGAAAAAACAATGACAGCGAGGACAGTGAACTCTCAAGAGATAAAAAGTGACTTTAACTCGAAAATGTTGAGCTTTGATAGGGGTTTTACCAGTCACTGGACATGTTTGGAAAGTTTAAACAAAAATCTCTATCCAGTGGATAGCGCTATTCACCTTTAGTGCAACCAACCTCTGGATAATACATTGCAGATAATATTTGACAGTCAAATTATGACGCCACTTTATGGGGGTAAAAACGAGAAATGAAAAACTCATTCACTCACAAAGACCGCCCAAAATTCCGACACTCTTGTCTGGTGTTTTTCATCAGGGGTAATAGGGACGTTAAGATTTACGACACGGCAGCTGGACCACGCGCCCTCATAACACAGGATAAGACAACAGCCATGAATAATTTATGGTACCGGTAGTATTCTCAAGTGCGTAGCTATGCGTGCTACAACGTCAAACTGAGAATTATCACGTCCCTTGAACAACGCGAAAGCATGCTACGACGTGAGAAGTGTTTTGGAAGTCCAACTTATAGCAGAAAGCATGGCGAACAAAACAATTTCTAAATTCTAAGTTACTAAAACAAGCTTCAAATAGTTATTAAAACAATCAAATTCCAAAAAGCTTCTTTCTGTACTTAAATATTGACACTGCATCAACGAACTTGCCGCGTTGTCGATCTTAAGCTCCCTAATCTGATGTTGCAACGCTGCTGCTATTGCATGCATTTAGGCTGGATGGCAATCTATTGTTTAGATTTGTTGCCGGAACTGGAGGCCCGTTTACATCACATCAAATTTAGGAACGACACGGCAAAATATCCGAACCGTTTCTTTTCGGCAAATAAAGGAACGGCATGTTTACACTGGTTGAACGACGAACGGTGCCTGTTATTTTTTAGAATAGCCTGATATGTTAGAAAAATGAGGAACCGTACCGAAAATCGAAGAAACAATGGCATGTTTACATTGACGACATTTGCCAACCCGTTCCTATTCAAGACAGTAACGATGCGGATACTTTGCCGTGCTATTCTTAAATTTGATGCAGCTAGCGTTAACGACCCCTGGGTCATATTTTCAAGTACGCCACAGCGAATGTTATAGATTTCTCTCACATCTATGTAAAGGCCCTGTCACACGGATGATGTAAACTTGGCAAATACATGTTTCCATCACAGTTTGCTAATATATTTTTAACATACCATTACTGACCTGAATGCATTTGTCACAAATTTACATCGCTTAAGAGTAGAATTGCGTTGCAAGTTGCAAGAAAAATTGCACCGTGTGACAGGGCCTTAATTCTTAGCTATGAGCCGTTATGAGTTATTTTCGCCGTTAATATGCAGCTCACATATAGTTGTCATATCAAGCTTCATGCCATACATATAGAGATTTACGCGAGGTAAACGGGTGAAATAAAAATCGTATTTTCATTGTGGAGAAGCGAATAAGCGTTTTCATTGGCCGTACGATTTTTTTCACTAGTGAAAATTTATCGTATCAGCATTTTGATTGGCTATACGGTTTTTCTCACTAGTGAAGAAAATCGTATTGTCATTTTGCTGACAACATGGCCGCCGTGGGGAAGGAGCGAAAGGGTATTTGGCTTTTATGTCTAAAAGAAGAGTTTCTCCAATAAAAAAAAACATGAGATGAAAAGAACAGCTTTGACTCACTATTTAGGCCAAATAACGAAGAAACAAATGGTATGAATCTGTTTTGAGAATTCAATATTTTGTTTCGACATTGTTCGCCTTTGACAGGTTTCCAGTTTTAAAATAATCTCTATATGTTTGACATAAACAAATTACTGTGCATAAAAATCGTACGCATTCGCCAACCATGCAGTAATCTCTATTTACCTCAGCCTCAGCAATTTTTCGTATATAAAGTCGCCCTTGTCCCCGGTCACTGTAGAAGATACTCTCTGGTGTGTAACATCTGAAGCAACTTCCGCCAGGGTTGAGTTCCACCAGCTTATTGATTTTGTCAGCTTTCATGAACACAAAACAAGCATTTTCCAACTTGGGATAAACTTGAATTAATTTCTGTTTGAAGGCTTCATTTGTTAGCTCGAACGAGAATTCCACTTTGAGTGTAGAATGACCTCTCTCATCCTTTGTGCAATGTTCTGTGAATAAATAAGAATTATATTAGCGGGAAGCAGTAGGGAAAACTATGTAAATAGCTTGCATTTTATCTGTAAATATAATGGTGTAAAGGGACTGCAAATCACATTTACAGACTAAATGTACATTGACATAGTATGGAAATTTAAAATAAAAAAAAAATTGTAAAATATTGGCAATAATCTGCCAACCAGAATTTACAAAGTATGTGCACATACTATATGTAAAATCTGGTTTACAAATTATAGATCCAAGCTTGAAGCAACATTTATATTGAGCATTTCTTCGTAAATGAACTCACAAGATGGGTTTAAAATGGGTGGGTTTTTTAAACCATGTATTAAGCAAGCATTCCTGACGCGCCTCGCATTTTAGATCTGATAAAGCATATACGCTCCTGCTTGGGTTGATGCCGTAAGTAGAATTTATTTGGAATTTACATAATATATATGTCTATTTAACAATTAGATAACGAGCTCGAGATTTCTATGCGTTGATAGTTGTTGAGGCGAAGCCCGAATCAACTATCAAGGCATAGAAATTGAGAGCGAGTAATCTAATTGTTTTAGTAGAATCCGAGATAAATAATTGATTCATAGGCCATTTTGTTGAGAATAATACTACATATTCTCCTTGAACTTGTTTTGCTACTCGCTATCTATTTAACAATTAGATTACGAGCTCGAGATTTCTATGCGGTGATAGAGGGCGAAGCCCGAATCAACTATCACCGCATAGAAATCGAGAGCGAGTAATCTAATTGTTTTAGTACAATCAGAAGTCAAATATGGAATATTCAACAAAAAATTTGATTTTTAAGCAATTTTTTTAAAAGAAATCTCTATAGGAAGATGATTGTTTCGCTACTCGCTATCTATCGAGGAATAGATAGCGAGTAGAGTAACCAATCAAATTACAGCATTTGCAATAGTATACTAGAATGATTCTACTAATGAGAAATAGATAGCGAGTAGAGTAGCCAATCAAATTACAGCATTTGCATTAGTATGCTAGTATGATTCTACTAATTACAGTTGAAGTACAGAATGTTTACATACTATTGAAGAAAGAAAGTTTTTCCAGACTTATTTTGCGGGCTAAAGCCTGGTTCACACATGTCGTAGGAATCGGAGATGACTTGCTCTGACGAATGTGATTGAGTGAATCCTACACCATTGCAAAAGACAACGAAGATTTTGTGAAAGTTCGTTCTGATAGAAAGAAGTTTGTGCTCTCATTTCGAAGCATATAAAATTTCAGGGTTCACAGCAAGTTCAGCGTTTCTATTAGTATCGGCCACAAAAGGCAATTGAGTTGCCGGAACTTACAGTTACTGTTCAAAAACTTGAATACAGATGTGAAATGCAGTTTCATGTTTTGATAACGTAATACTATAGCTTTTTTGGTTAGTGATTCTTTCATTAATAAAGACTCTCACCTTCACCTTAGTTCTAGTAGTACATACATATAAGCTCAAAGTCAAAGACATGGATGTGCGTAGTTGACTAAGCAGATTGTGAGCAAGAGTAGAACGCGAGCCAGCACAGAAAGTGTATTCAAACTTTTGAGCAGTAACTGTGTATAATAAACAAGCGTAATCCACATTCGCAGTGGCACAAATTTCAAAACTTTCTACCAATGTGGCCCTTCTGTATATTCTCTATTCTGTATGGGCTTTCGCTCGTGAAAGAACCCTATACCTTTTGTGTAAAATTAAATTTGGGCAGTTTGAAATGACGACGTTACAATAAACAATTTATTCTTTAATCAACTATTTCATATTTATTGGTTGTTTTATTTTATGTCGTCCAAAATTGTTATGCTAGTGATACAGTTGATGTTCTTGGGCATAAATGTTTTTTGGTCCATCATTTCATTGTAGATATCACTGAGTCCAGCAATACATATTTAACCCCCCGAACATCCAACTATGACAGACTACTGTTCCTAAAAATACCAATGTTAAGGATATAATTTGTATATGGGAATAAAGAATAGCCTTATCACGTTTCCGATTATATCGTTCCCATATTTATGCGATCAAAAATGACTGAGTACTCGTCGGTTAAAAATGATTGCTCGAAATCAAATCTTTCCGCTGATGGGATTTTGAAGCGAGACGTACAGGAAAAAGATAACGCAAATTTAATTAATAATGGTAATAGAACGAATACGAGTGCAATTAATGCTAAAACATACAAATGATTACAAAATCAAGCAACCACACAGCGGAAAGTGTTGATTTGTTAATCACGAGTATGATTTGGAATTAATTGCGCGACTTGATTCGTTCTATCACTTATTAATTATATATCTTCTGTAATCAACTGGGTCAAACAATATAATTTAGAAGGTTAAAATTTTCAAAATCCTCAAAGTCATCCATTTTGAAAAATTTTACAGCAAAAGAGAAAACAAATTCATATTGTGTATCCAAAATGCTGGTTGGCTAGTTGTAAATACTAGAGTGATTTTCATTGGCTGTGGGCAAGGGTGCAATTACAGCTCACAGAGGGTGCGATTAATGCTCAAATGCACTCCTGTAAACCAATGAAATTGCAGTATTTGCCACGGATTACAGAAGATATATAATTAATAAACATACTGTTATGTAGCAAAATTGAGATAAATTTGTTTTCGTTTAACGAGGTTTGAGTTTAATTTGCATTTTAGTTTTTAGTGACAATCAGCATTTCAAAGCCGGTCAATGAGTTGGATTGTATTTGACATCTTAAAAAGTTGTTGGCAAACAGGTTGGCAAACACAAAATATTGCCTAAAACTGTATGTTGAAGCTTAATCTGATTAATGCTACCCATATATAATGGAATAAATTTTACTTCAGTTTTAGAACATTTTTGGTAATGACATTGCCCTTTTAACCTTTCCAGATTAAATCACATGCATTACCCTGTAAAATCCATACAAATTAATGGAAATCAGGTACAAACACTTGTGCTTGCAACAGAAAAATTCATCATCTTAGTTCATGAATTCATTTCACTGGCGCTCTTAATGCAAACATTAATCCCCGAGCCAACGGCGCGAAGCGCCGTGCGAGGGTACTAATTCTGCACGGCTATTTACACCCGGAAAAAGGAAAGCATAGCGAAGTCTGAAGTTCATCAAATATCGCGGGCGCGTGGTTCAAGGGTGGCGGTGAGTGGGAATGGGTGGTCATCACTGATCTCAAAAATATGGCGGACTATATTGCACTACAATATTTCGTATTTTTGCAAAAAGATTTGGCAACTTTCACAACCAACGAAGGTTGGTCATTTCTGATCTCAAGAATATGGCGGACTATCAGGAGTAGCAAACACTTAAGGCATCCAAAAAGGCGAGAAATAAGACGAAAACGACTGCCACAAGACTCTTGAAGAGAGATTAATTCGGGGAAAATACAGAGAAGCGCCAAGAATTGACTATGGCGTGAAACACAAGGCAAGTTTGTTGATAATGGGTATTTACACTTGTGTTTTAATGCTTTATAAAGGCCGGCGTAGCCGCACTCATCCAGTCTATTCACTGTTTAAATTCCAGAGTAAGTTTATGTTTTGTAAATGCAAGACTGCCTTCTTATTACTAATGTAATTAATAGGTTGTATTTTATACCAAAATTAAGCTTACATTAGGCGTAATAACATACTGATGACAAATGTTGTGCCATTTAAAAAAATTGTCAATAAAACAAGGATTAAAAACTGATATTTTGTCATTTTGAAAAAAATACACTGAAAGATTAACAATTGCCGTGTTGCTATGACAACAACCTATCTTAGTACTTCATGTAATTCCGAAAATATAGTTGCATGCTCTTAGTTAGTGGCGAGGGGTTGCTGCATGCATGTATTCCTAGTAGCTTTATAAGAAACACACTTGTAGGGAGGTGAGTCCGGGATTGGACGCACCGAGGGTGGCTGGAAGTTTCCCGAACTTACCGAGCGGAGCGAGGTGAATTCGGGAAACTTCCAGCCACCCTAGGTGCGTCCAATCCCGGACTCACCGAACCTGCAAGTTTGTTTCGTTTTCATCTCATGCCACTTCGGTTAAAATGTAGCGAGGATTTTACTTTATACAGTATATAATTTCGTGTTTCGATAACAAACATTTTAGAGGCCAACATACTATAGAATCAAACTACATGCAAGCTGAAAAATGCTGTACAATATTACCTAATTCTTGACGAGAAAATGCATGCCTTTGTACCAAAACATTGCCAAAATTTATTACACAAATCAAATAAACCCGACCGCGAAAAACAAATTTCGGTCGCCATGTTTTCACTTCCACATATATGTCACGTCAGCAGGTGGGCTCGACATTGGACGCACCTCCTCTTAGCCAATAAGAAAGCGGCTAATACGCTAGGTATGAGATAAGTATTGTAATTTACCTGGTCGCGGAGGCCCATAACCATTCCGCATTAATTGTTCGATAGCTTTCTTAGAACAAGTTTCTTTCGTAACTTTGGTGATCAGATGATCAGGATCAAGTAGAAATAACCTGACAGCGAGCTTGTTCGACGGCCTTCCTCGTTTCTTTGTGTTTGGTTCGCGGTCATTATTAGCCATGCTTCATTTGACGTATTTCTAACGTAGTGTCACATATTTGATGACGAAACTTAGCTTGTAATAAGTTTTGTTTTCGGAAACGGCGCTCAGTCTGTTCGCTTTTAACAGTCGTATAAAATCAAACCTAAAAAATACTTAAAGTTAATGATGCAAAAATTAGCCAAGACTAGGGGGGTATATTTAGTTACTCTCTTAAGAATACTAATCTCTTTAATTCCCCACCTCCGCGCCCCAGCATTTACAGCAAATCGACAACCGAGGGGCAAGGGTGTATTTATCAAGGATGACAACCAAATTGAGGAATATTCTCAGCTGCTTGCTATATTCATTTTGCAAATGTAATTCCTCTTTTTGGGAATTAAATCATCCATTTTACAGTGCGTTAGTGATTGACCGATAGGGCAAACATCGGTTTTACCGATAGCCGATTTTTTTTCATCACTCGTACCCGATACCGATACCGATTTTAATGACGTCATAATCTTATCAGTTGATCAAATCAAGGTGACGTCACTCATTTTGATTTGAATTTTAGATGATGTTTCAGGCGATATTGGACACAAAAAAATTTTTATAGTTCAAGTTAAATTAAAGCTATAGTATGTTAACGATGTCTACTTTTTGTCTACTACACGAGAAAAATAATTTCGCTTCGCAATTTTTTGTTATCATTAGCTATTACCAGCTGATTTACCTACAAAATCATTGGTAAAAAATATTGTTATATTTGCAAACACAATTTCGCGACAACGAATCATAATAGAAATACGAAATATCTTGAATTTGTAGCTCAGAACGTTGCCTAGGGAGTGAATGAGAATAATCGTATTTCAATTAATAAAAGTAATGAATATATGACATGCATCGGCAAAAAGAATACTGATAAAACGCGACATTTACCCTGAGTCCCTAGCAGATACAAAATATCTGTATTTCCACGCGCGATGCATATAATTTGTACAGCATGAATTTTCTCAACTATCGGTTTCACACAATCGGTAAATATGTACAAAACTACCGATACCGATTGTCTACCGATATGGCAAATATCGGCCCGATACCGATACCGATTATCGGTCAATCATTACAGTGCGTATAAAAAAAAGGTAATCCAAAGTTGACGCACTGTAGTACAAAAATTATTCGGTATATGTTCCATTTTTTTCACATTCTGAAAGTTCAATCTTTTAGCTATTGAATGACACCTTTTTAGCGCCAAATGGAAAAAAATTGGGCATATACGAGACCAAAAGAAAATGTTGGTCAAAATCGCATATTTTTACCTCTGACAGTTGGGACTAAAACCATTGGGCATTAACTCCCTTTTCGATTTAAGTTGTTGACAAACTCGCTTCAGAATAAACTAACAAACTACCCGCGTGCGCATATTATTAACTCTCAGAAAATGAATACAAACATGGTGCAACTTACAGTTGAACAAAGAACATTTTTAGTCAAAAACATTTTTGAAACAGGAAGCTTTGAAGTACACGTGAAAGGTTCGCGGAACGTTTCCCCGAGTGGCGTTTGCTCGCACTTAAAACGATTTGGGCGAATGTTAGAAAGTTTTCTACCCACGGCACAACCTTGAATCGAAACAAGAGGAATTTAGGAAGACATCGCACGGGAAGATCAGAAGCCAATATCGATGCAGTAAGAGTGCGACTAGTCGAGCGTCCCACGGGAACAAGTGCAAGGCAAAATGGTGTTGGCCCACCATCAGCTACTTTCAACCGGATAACGAGGCTAGACCTAAACACGCACCCCTATCATATCCACATCAGGCACTAACTTCTTCCTAATGATTATGCTACGCGAATGCAGTTTGGCTGGGTGGTAATATCGAGATAAACGAGAACTTCCTTCTGCCCTTCAGTCATTGAAGATGAAGCAGGTAGTGATTGACCGATAATCGGTATCGGGCCGATATTTGCCATATCGGTAGACAATCGGTATCGGTAGTTTTGTACATATTCACCGATTGTGTGAAACCGATAGTTGAGAAAGTTCACGCTATACAAATAATATGCATCGCGCATGGGTGCACGTACAAGCGATTGTGTCCAGCCATTTTCTATAAAAAATTGAAAATGAAATATGAAATTTGAATCTTAGTACGCTTGCTTCTTATGTGCGTGCAGAGCAAGCATACGTGCAATTGATCCAATGAACCATTCATTGGATCAATTGCACGTATACTTGCTATGATTATACTTGCTTGTATCTGCTAGGGACTCAGGGTAAAACCATGTCGCGTTTTATCAGTATTCTTTTGCGGATGCATGTCATATATTCATTACTTTTATTGATTGAAATACGATTATTCTCTTTCACTCCCTAGACAACGTTCTGAGCTACAAAATCAAGACATTTCGTATTTCATTATGATTCGTTGCCGCGAAATTGTGTTTGCAAATATACCAATATTTTTTACCAATGATTTTGTAGGTAAATCAGCTAGTAATAGCTAATGATAACAAAAAATTGCGAAGTGAAATTATTTTTCTCGTGTAGTAGACAAAAAGTAGACATCGTTAACATACTACAGTTTTAATTTAACTTGAACTATAAAAGATTTTTTGTGTCCAATATCGCCTAAAACATAATCTAAAATTCAAATCAAAATGAGTGACGTCACCTTGATTTGATCAACTGATAACATTATGACGTCATTAAAAATCGGTATCGGGTACGAGTGATGAAAAAAAAATCGGCTATCGGTGAAACCGATGTTTGCTATATCGGTCAATCACTAGAAGCAGGATTTGCTATGAGTATGAATGGTCAAGTAAACACCCACAATGTTAGAGCATATGCAGTTGCACGACAACCACCTGAATTCAATTACCAGTTTAATATCTGTCGCGACAATTTGACAGTCTGGATTGGACATTGCGGCAACGGATCGACAATTGGTCCATTTTCCTTGAAAGAAATGTCACTGGACAAGTTTACCTCTAAATGATAAACAACGACGTTTTTTCCACAAATTGGGCAATATTTTCGACGGCAAATTGGAGGTGTTTCCCGAAATCTCTGGTGGGTGCAAGATGGTGCACCAGCAATCGCGGTACGTGATCGATTAAGAGAGCTTTTTGGTCATCGCGTGATTGCGCTGTACGAAGATGTGGAATGACCACCAAGATCTCCCGACCTTACTCCTTGCGATTTCTTTGTTTAGGTTTATTTAAAGAATAAAGTTTTCACAAGTCCACCAAATGACTTGAATGATTTGCAGAACCGCATTCAAAGTGAAGTTGATGCGTTGAGAAATGGTCCCGCGCTTATCACACGCACATTTCATGCAATGCTAATGAGACGACGATGCGAGCGTTGTATCGAGAGAGATAGTGGTCATGTCGAAGGAATTGGAGAATAAACGCTTTAAGTTTAAATGTAAATAATTGTTAATAAACAACTAAATGCTAATTGTGACATGCTTATGATTAATTGAGTTCCCCTTTTGTTATTCGGTGTTTTAATTAAGCACAGAAGTGAAAATATGCGATATTGACCAACATTTTCTTTTGGTATCGCATATGCTCAATTTTTGTCCATTTGGCGCTAAAAAGATGTCATTCTGGTATAGCTAAAAGATTAATCTTTTAGAATGTGAAAAATATTGAAACATACACCGAATAGTTTTTGTAGTACAGCGCATCAATATTGGATTACCTTTTTTTATACGCACTGTATATTGGTTGATTTTTATAATCTTTTCCATATGAATTTTACTGCAGTGTATTTTTATACAAATAATGAATGTTTATGAGTGCAATGGTAAGAATATTTTCATGAGGTGAAAGATTGATTGTTCCATTGGAACATTGAATGGAACAATCAATCTTTCACCGAATGAAAATATTCTTACTATTGCACGAATAAAAACATTCATTATTTGTTTTATATAATACCAGACTATTGTTTTTCAAAACCAATTTATTCGACATTTAAAACAACACGCATTTGAGTCGTATTGTAGCACTTGCTACTTGGATTATTTCGCATTCATCTCAAGACCAAAACCAGCCTAAAGTAAACTACGAAGACCATAAGAAGAGCTTTTTGACGGATGGGAATTGTGAGAGTGCAATGGAAAAAAACTATTGCACTCCTACGAGTGCAATGAAACTATTTCCATTGCACTCTTGGAAAATGGAACTTTTTATTTAATATCACGTGACCAAAATCAACCAATTAAACGACCAGAATTTAATGAGGTATTATATAATCTAGAATATATACATACTATATAACAAGTGATTTCTAAACATGTAATTGTACATCAAAACGATGGGGAAACTAAAGTCTAAGTATAATAATAATACCAACAATTTTTTTTTGGAAACTGCAAGGGGGTTTTGCCAGCATTGTGTCCAGTTTTCATAACTGTTAGAAATTTGAAATGGTTATAAGACGATTATAATGGTGGTTGTGTGGAAGGAAATTACTTAACTATTTTAGGCTTACTTACTAGGAAGATGGTGGTCTTTGGAAAAAAAACATCAAAATTTCTAATGCAAGGGCCCATTCAGACAATATGACATTGTCTGTACTATTTTGATTTTGGCATACGTAATTGAGTGAATGTGTGTAAAGATGCCATATTTCAGATTTCGCTCGTAACTGATAAACAGAAATAATAGCATTAGCTGTCGTTTTCATACACCATAATGCCAATTGCATGTGACCTGTTGCATTGAGTAAACTGGCCTTAAGACTTCTGTTATAGTCTCCACTAGGCAGCCAATGATTCAGTATGACAATGGAAATATTTTCCTGCTTATCAACTATGAAAACAATAATTTCTAAAGGATTATTAATGATTAAATATAATAATTTGAAAGCAGGGCTAAATTGTCAGGCTGGCTTTAAACCCTTATTCTAATATAATCCAAGCTCTAAAAATTTAAAAATGAGAACAGTGACATCACAAATCATGACCTGAAGGGGCAGATTTTCTAAGGTGTGCAGGGGGTCGGCCCTCCCCAACAAAAAAATCAAAATGCATTGCATGCATAGTGTGTGTCATCAAGTCTAAACTATGACTTATTTCAATGCCTTAAAATCATGTTATGCTTCATTTAATCCTGGGTATGCAAGATCATAGAATCAGCCCCTTAATTTGGCATGTGATATGATCATGTCAAAACAGGCAGTGAACAAAGTCCACCCACCAAGAAAACTTGACCCCCCGGTCAGATGAGCGTTAATCTGCCCAAAGTTGGTGACTCAATAATTTAAAATACAATGTTGGTATGTACAGGTTAAGCTTGGTCCTCAGTAGCAACATTGGCATAAGAAATATAACAGAAGATCACTTTTCCGCAGAGGTTTACAAAGATAAAGCAGTAGGAATTTTCTTTTGAACTTGTATTTGTTCTACCGTAGCTTATGTCGATCATATCCCTGTGATTGTGTCGATGCTTATGCCACACACTTATACTTACATGATTGTCATATTTCATAATTGATGGTTAGTCATATATAATAATTAATCACTATGCTATAATGGTGATGTCATAGGTGGAAGTAGTTAATATAAAATTATATATAGATTGTAAATAGTAAACTCAGTAACGTGTTGTGTAACCTGTCAGTTCTGTTAATTGACTTAAATATATTTATGTTAATTTTATCTATTGTTGTTAGTTTAGTGCAGGACACATCAGCTATGCTGTAAATTTACTATCGTGTTTAAGTATATATATATACTTTATTATTATTATTACTGCATTTCTTTGTTTTGTGGTTTTAGCTTGTCCTTGAGCTTATTAATCACAAGTACATTACAATGCATTAACATTGTGAATAACTATTCGTATAAACTCACATGTAAATGAACCAGTAGCTTGCTTGAACTAAACACACAATTAAAACACAACCGATTGATATGACCTAGAGTATCCTGAGCAATTTACTAATGAATTCCTGTTTTAAGTCCTTCTCGACTGGGGTTATTCATTGGATTTCACCATGATCTTTTCAAATGTGATTTCGAAAGGCATCTAAATTGTAGGCAGTCATGCCTCATGCTGTTGAGGCGCCCGAGTCCGAACCAGTGAATTGAAAAGTAATTTAATATGCACTAACAATATATACACACGAATACGAAAAATCCATCTAAGCTGTCTCGATCGCAACAGCAATTCTAGCAGATGATTCGTTTCACTTTATTGAGGCAAAATTTCACGACTTGTACGACCAAGTGAGGCTCATTTCTGGGCTTACAGTATGGATAAGAATAATCTTTTAACCCGAAAGCATGGCCATATATTCATGGCGATATAAGCATGGCCATATATTCATGGCGATATAAGCATGGCCATATATTCATGGCGATATAAGCATGGCCATATATTTCATTACAATCAAACGAGGTTGCGCTGTAGTGGTATTAAAATGTTAATCGTAGGTAACGTTAGAAAAATCATAAAAAAATACTTACTGGTACTTTACGATTGTTCCATGTGAAATCTTCCTACATATTCCGCGAGATCAGACCGAAATGAACATCTCGAGACAGAGGCTAAAATAACATGCATTGCTTTGACACAAACATTCCTTTCGTCTAATAAGCCAATAACATCGCTTTATTGCAGTCCATGCAGTCCTCATTGCAGTATTTTCCGGTATTCTCATTGGTCGAAAGCGTACAGCGAATTATTATGATATCGACGCACATTTATTTGCATGTCCAAAGCGCGCCCGGGTTTTTTTCAGCGGTACCTCGTTTCAAAAGCGCGAATTGCTCGAATTGTGCGATTGCTGGAATTGTTTTGAGTGTTGACAATGGCTTAAGGGGGATTTCCATTCAGTGCAAAATGTCGCGCGATCGATTTTTAGCGAGCACTTTCTTTTGAAATGTGTGAAGTCAACCACAGCTAATGAGATTTGTTCCGCTTGACTGTTTGTAATTCAAAAGAAAGCGCTCGCTAAAAGTCGATCGCGCGACATTTTGCACTGAATGGAAATCCGCCTTTAGCTCGGTTTGCTTCGGTTTCGGCCGAACAAATCGAGCAAATAATCCAGGACAAGCACAAACTCGTACCCAGGGCATTTTACCACGGCGAATATGGCCCTACCTGGCCGTATCGCTAATAGACCTTTTCTGAACTACAAAGCATGGTGCATTGTGGTTTAGATTCAGTACAAAATAATTAATTTATCATACCTTATATGGAATTGCTTGTACTGAAGCTATACCAGCATGCATCTTGTTCTCTTATTTCAGAAAAGGCCTATGCCACCAAAAAAGCTAAGTTTATTTATAATTAATTATTAACTTCTCGCTAACCGAGTGTAAGGTCTGTACGAAAAGATGGAGATCCAAGCACACGAGGTTAATTAAAAGTTTATTATATGGCATTAGGACTTCAAGTCATGCATTTCTTCTATAACCTTTCTTCTGAGTCCGATATAAATACGAAAAAAACTACTGATAAAACAGTTATTGAATTCGGCTCGAGTAGGATATGAAAAATTATTATGGCCTCGATTTGTGTTATCTGCGCACAAACCTCTGCCTCTAGCACAAACCTCTAATTAAAGTGCCTATATCACTCAGGGGATCTTTACGGATTTGGAAAGAGCACAAAAAGTTAGTTAATAAGTTCTTTAACCTTTTTTGATTTAGTTTACTAGTTTCAGAGATATGGGGCGCCAAACATGGCTTTTTCAAAAAATTTCCGTGGTGCTTGGGGAACTGGGACTCAGGAACACGAACAAAACAAACACTATAGTTCTATAGATTATATTACATTTGGCCACTATAACTCACTAAAATGAGAAATTTTGCAAGAAAAATAAGTTCATTTAGCTCAAAAACGTTCTTCAGTGCTGACAAAAGTTCTTGCGATTAAGCTAAATGTAAAATCGAGGATGAAACGTACAAAATGACTTCAAAATCTATTTGAAGGTGTTAGAGCCTTTCTTTCCTCCTGGATGGAGCCTTCCCAAATGTCGTCTAGCTAAATGAGAAAGTTGGCATGTGTTAGAGCATACATTGACAAGTATGGGTCAATAAATACGTTCGGAAGCTTAAAGAATATAACAAAGAAATTAATTTTTAGATGAAACGGAACTTATATCGTGTTCTTGGTAAGTGAATGAAGTATTTCTTAGTATATGTAAATGTGGACGGCCATACTGTGTTTATAATTTATACCATATTTTGGGATTAAAAGAATAAATTTTGATGTGTCTTTAAGTGATTATATTTTGCAGATTTAACTGTTGAGATATACAAATTATAAAAAATTCTATGTTAGACTGTTGAAAATCACAATACATTTCATGATCCAATGATTGTACTAGCTCGTTGCTACAATAGACACGTGGGTTAAATTTATAGTCAGTGTTTGCCACTAACGGCAAAGGCCCAACAGTCCAAGCCTTGCCAAACAACCTAAACTTGTGCAGATTGGAGTCATGATGACGTCTGCAAGGATCCAAGCCAGCATTCACCCGATTTAGTGGCTGTTTATGAGAGCCTGGTTTGCATGAAGGGCTGGTCCTGTTTACCAGGCAGAATTTGTTAATTTCCTTCACAAAAAGCTTGCAACTTTCATTCTCACTGAGCCAGCTTGTTTAGCAGCAATCTCTCTATCAAGCAAAAATTGGGGCACCAGTAAGCAACTTTTAGTCACCAGCCCAATTGACCAAGCTGACCTTGCTAACAGAATGGATATTTTTGTAGATAACCTTTCTTCATTTAAAAGCTGTTCTTGTTGATCAAGTAGTTTTTAAATGAAACATTTTTCCTACACACAATGAATTTCCCCTTTTGTAAGATTAGAGTACGTGATGGGCTCTGTTCTGGAATTTTACCTACTTGGACCAACTTGACCTCATAGGTAGTTGGCAAACCATTGGACTAGTATATCAAAGGTTGGCGGGTCAGTTCTCATAATGATCAGACAAATTTTTTAGCCTGTTTGGTGTGGATACACACACTCAGACTAACATTAGAAACAATTGATCTAATTATTATTCTATTCTTATTACTAGACCTCATTATAAGTTGTATCTAATTCAAGATGGGTTTTTTTTACATTTTAGTCCTTGCTTGGTCAATTTGCTTTGCCTTATCCTGAGGATACTGAAAGATTAGGTTAATGTACTTGCTGGAAAAGTGCCAATCAAGAGTCACAAAATCATGTTAACTATGTTATTCTAGAGTTCTGATAGACATTGACAATCTTTGTTTGTTATTTTATATGTATTAATTAGTATCACAAATGCATTAATTGTAACTGATAAAAAATAAAGATTGTTTTAACACTGGTGTACATAAATATTATTTTCAAAACACGTAGCCATGTCTTCTGTAACTTTTTGCTCTATCTAATGCCAGGCGATTTTACTTGTCAAGGGAAGTGCTGCCACCAGATATGCTATCCACTATCCAAATATACTGTCTAACACCTCAGTCTTAGGAACCAATTACATGAGCTGGGCTGGCCTGCATAACCAGGCTAACCTGTTCTGGTGGGCCAGCCCGCTTACTGCAATAGTCTTATCTATATTTGGAATTTTGATTACACAGCAGCCAGGTTAGCCTGCTTTTCTGATGTCTCATTTGTGGCAAGCAGGCTAGCCTAGTTTCCCGGGATGAAATTTTCCATGTAATTGTTTCATTCTAGCAAACTGGGCTGAAAAATACCTAAAAATAGCACCCACAAAGTTTTCATGTGGACATAAAATGAGTCCGTATAAATACAATCCCAAAGTTGTCTCGCTTAGTTGGGCTAGCCCAGTATAGCGAGCTAGACCAGTCATGTAATCGGCCCCTAACACCTGACAATTTTAGTAATAAAGGGGAGATGTCTGAATTGACGCCAGCTATTTTGATAAAGAGATACAGAAATCCAAGTTAATGACAATATATAAAGCATGCATCAATTAATTATATTCTCCTCCAAATATTCATATCCTTTGAAGTCATCATCTGTCCTTTTAAAAGCTGCAGATACAGGTACCATGGTAAACAGAAGAGCACAGTGGTATTATGTTGCCTTTTTTACAACCATAGACTGATCTGGTGAATCACATGTATGCCACTGGTATAAGCACCTAAAACTACAAAGAATTCCACCATACACTTTGATCACAGATTATAGATAAGACTATATCTATATTCTACAATAACCTATAATCTGTGCTTTGATGTGTTACTTGCCTCCATGAGACAAACCAGTGATCTGTTGCAGTTCACAAAGGCTTTTTGCCTTGACAAAGTGCATTAACCTGTTGCACTATTGCATTTCTATAATAAACAGGAACTTTGATAGTAATTGCCTAGTGTGGTAACTTGTCCCTCACAGAAATATGTCCAAATAAAGTTTATAAAAAACATTAAGTTAAGACCTCGAAAATTACAACTCCTTTCAACCAACTTACATGTAACCATATGTTTGTCCAACACAGGTTTTCAATTTAGACTATACAAACAGTATCAAATCCTGCATATTATGCCTCTATCAAATTTTATTGTTTTTTATATAAACCTACAAAACGTGAATCTAAAAACACACATAATATAATGTGAAGGTCACACGATATTTACAAATAGAAAATATTCGTTTCACTTACCAACAACCAACACAATTTTGCCGATTTCATCTAAAAAATAACTCTTTACATCCCTGTTTTATTCTTCTAGCTTTTTAACGTATTCTTCAACCATAATTCGTCAGTCTAAGCTCCAAATGCCAACTTTTTCATGCTCGATCAATGCTCGACAACACTGAGAAGACTCACTTTGAAATTTGATTTTGAAGTCGTTTTGTACGTTTCAAACTCGATTTTTTAATCAGCGCAATCGCAGGAACTTTTGTCAGTACTGGAGAACGGAGTACCGGAGCGAGCGAGCCTTAAGCGAGCGAGCGCAGCAGCAATTCTAATTTATGCAGTAGGCGAAATTTATCTCATTGCATTGCGACGCATTGCATTGTGGTAGTGCGCAGTATGCGATGCGCAGTTCACTGTTTTGAACAACACCTTTCCTCACCAGTGAACTCTGTAATACAACTGGAACGCTAACTCAACACAAAAGTTCAATTAATGGCTGAAGCCAAGTTAGTTTTTCTGAGTTTTGAGAGGAAATACTTAACGCCAAAGATCAGACCGTATATCAAATTCAAGCTATTAAAAAGTTACATATAATATAAAAAATTCAAGACTTTATACGAAAAAGAAATGCCTTAAAAATACGAAAACAACGGCAATTTTGCAAAATACGGCAAATTTCCCTTCAAAATTTAAGGTGTTTGTCTTTCACTTAAAGCCTCAAAATTTTTACACCAAATACAACTTTTTAATAGCTTTCATTTGATATACGACCCATTTTGTGACGTTTAGTATTTCAACTCAAAACTCAGAAAAACTGAATCAAATTGGCTTCAATTTTCCCCCCTGACTTATCGTTCAATGTTCCTCACCTGTGTTTCGTCACCAATTAAGTCTTGTGTTCAGAAGATATCATGTTTCAGGCTGGCTGTTTAAATCATAATTAGTCAAAAGCAAAAGCCTTAATGCCTTATCAAGGTTAAATTATACCTGTATATGCGAGAGGAAGACAATTTCTTTTTCTGAATATATTCATTTTTGAAGTCTGCTGTTTGCGTTAATAGTCAAGTTCTACAATTCAAAACGAGTTTGTTATTCGCACGACAATATTAAATCTCGTATTAAATTGCAGTGGAATTTTAGTATACATTCTATTTGATAATATCGCGTCTGTGAAATTGTATTAACGCGCGTTTGTTTTGTCGATAACAATTTTCCAACATTGCCATTTGTGCTAATAGTCAACTATATTCGAAGTTAACAAAGCACAGTTGAACAGAGACGCTGCATAATATATTCACGTTATGTTCTAAAACGCATCTGCTGTTCACGCGACATTATTTGCCGTGGAATTATGACAGTTTTAAATTTCGTGCGTTTGTGATCTAGCAAATATTTCCAAAAAACATAATTATAGAACAACAAAGTATTTTAGAGTTCAGTGTATCTGTAAGAAAGTCGTTAGCGTATTATTCCTTATCCATAAGGCATTTGCTTTTGACTTCGTCGACCCCTTAATGCTTAAGCCAGCCTGAAACATGATATCTTCTGGCAGACAAACTGAGTCAAAGCCGAGTAATGTACTGGCAGGCTAGTAATAATGCACAATATCCCACTGAATATATTTTGGGTTGCATTAATGTCAATTTTCAATAACCTATAACATAATTAAGGCTCCACAGCATTCCCTACCCTGCAGGTAACCTAGTAGTAAGTTATAGTGGTGAAATGCAATATAATCTATAGTGCATGTTTACGTTCGTGTTCCTGAGTCCCAGTCCCCCAAGCACCACGGAAATTTTTTCAAAAACGCCAAAAATGCGATGTTTGGTGCCCCATATCTCGGAAACGATTCAACTAAATCAAAAAATGTTGAAGGACTTATTAACTAACTTTTTGGGCTCTTTCAAAATCCGTAAAGATCCCATGAGTGATATAGGCACTTTAAACTAAAAGAATACCTGTACATCATGTTAGTGTTTTCATGTAGTACATTCTTTTTTCGGCAAGCATGTATAGTTTTTGCTTTGAACAAAGGTGAAAATTGCTTTCGTTGCTTTTACACAATACATTGTCACTTGTCTACCATCTCTCTATAGCAAACGAATTTGATTGGTCGAAATTTGAAACTCGTAGATGCTCACATATTAAATGAGTGATGTTTTTTGTCAAAAATACCTTCTACTGTAGGTAATGCTTTCCCCGACAGACCTTCGATACAAGGATTTTTTCCACCACCTCTCCAGAGTCCACTGTCTGTCGCAAACAGTACTAAAATTACTTCTCAGTACTAAAATTTATCCACTTTTCACAGTTTTGATAACGACTCAGAGGCAATAAAATAAGCTCTGAACTTATTTTTTGCATTTTCACCTTTTATAATTTTTTGTTGTGTCAACTTTCATCGTTTTCTTTCAATTCTTCGTCCGAAATACGACCATTAAATACGCAATATGACCTATAGGCATTATAGACATCGCTCTTTACACAGGTATGTAGCCAGACAGCAAGCTCAAAATTCGTGTACCGGTAGAGGGCATTGGGGATACCAGTTTTTTTTTTGAGAGGGAGCACGAGTTCTCAGGAGCCAATAGGCGAGCCCAGAACTCGTATATCTGTGGAGCGCTTGAGGATACGATTTTTACCTATTATGCTTTCACTAATCAAATTCGTTTATCACAGTGATTACAGAGACCCGTGGAGAAAAAATTTGGCGGGAAATGATCACCTGATCCATATCTTCACTATAGAAGAACATCTCATTCAATATCTTCAGGAGTAGCCTAGCCGGTCCGTAGGGGAACAGAAGTAATTAGTGTGCAAGATGGCGGTGGATGCTGAGGTCAAAGACTGTATGAGAATGGCAGTAATTAGTATGCAAGGTGATGACGTCAGCAGGACAACATAACGGGGTGCAACGTTACGGGGTGTAAAATTAGAAGGTGTAACCTTTCACTATTTCTGTTGTATTATTTCAATTACACTATTTCTATTGTACATTAATGATCTTCCCATGCAATTGTTTGGAGACGACTAAAGCAAATCTTTTCGCTGATGATACAAACCTTTCTTGTAATGGGTTTAGTCCACATGAAATAGAGATTAAACTTAATAATGACATTGAAAATGTTCATTGGTGGTTAACAGCTAATAAGCTGTCATTAAATATGAAAAAGACTGAATTTATGATAATAGGATCAAGACATCGCTTAACTACAATTGAAAATAGCCCAGTATTAACATTAGGGGGAAGCAACATTAAACGGGTTTTCCAAAAAAAGTCACTAGGCATGATCCTAGACGAGCAGCTAAAATGGGATAAACATAATGACAAGCAATTTAAAATTATTTCAAATAACATCGCCCTGTTAAAAAGAGCAAGGTCGTTTGTCAATAAAAATGTATAATGCCTTATTTTATTTTTGTCTCGGTTTTCTTTGATGTACCGCGGGCTGTATCTCAGATACAGTTCTTGAATAAATAATTAGATCAAACTTGTGGAAAAATCTCGACGAATTTCGACTTAAATTGTTTAAAGTCGAAAGATTCTACTAGAAAACCTCCTCAAAAATAAAATAAGTTAGTTAAATACCTCGAAAGTTGGGATATATGGCGTATGCAGCCCTCGGACGCTGCGCGTCCTCGCGGGCTGTATACGCCATAAATCCCTCCTTCTCGGTATTTAACTCTAACTTACTGTGCCCTCATCTCAATTATTGTTCAACAGTTTGGAATGATGGATGTTGTTCGATAATTGATAAATTGTTCAAATTGCAAAAGAGAGCTGCGCGTGTGATAACTGGGGACACGTACGATGTTCGTTCCACTCAAACTCTAGATAATCTTAATTGGCTTCTATTAGAAGAACTTCTAAAACAACGAGAAATAATAATGGCGCGGCATTTAAAATACTATCTGGTCGATCACCTCGATATCTTGAAAAATTGTTTTCAGTTAGTCAAAATGACAATTACAATTTAAGCAGTAACCAAACTAAATTGAAACTTTCTAAACCAAAAGCAAATTTTCTCAAAAGAAGTTTTTCATACAAGGCTGCGAAGTCCTGGAACGAACTTCCAAGTGAAACCACAGCAAGTTACAACAATCTTTCAATTTTGTCGTTCAAACGGCAATTACACAATTCACATGTTCCAACCTATTGTAAATAGTTATATTTTGTTTACTAATATATATTATTTTTGTAAATACACGGCCCTTTGAAAATCAGCATTGTAAATATTATTAGCTGAAAGGTTACCGTGTTTAAATATTTTTATTAAAGATTAAAGATTAAAGGGTAACGTTACAGGGTGTAACGTTACGGGGGGTGTAACGTTACGACGCAGTTTGTTTCTTCAACACTAGAAGGATAACGTCATGAGTGGTTATGACATATACCGCGTACTGAAATCTGATTGGCTTTCAGTTACACTACCGACAGTATAAAGCGATAAATTTGAGTCCATAAGAGCATACTGCTTACAACTTTCAAACAGATAACATTGGTATGATGGACTGTTTACATGGGAAGCCTGCGTCGTGTTCGACCACGAAAAAAAGAGCTCGTTTTGGTTTTGTGTGTAAAAACGTAGGTTTTATAGTCTGTCAAGGTTTTTTTCACTCTTTTTACTTATTGCTATCTGTCGTCCGTGATAGCAATTTGGTTTTTCGATTTATTCTCGTCAGCCCACATCCATGGGGAACATGGCTTTTCACGGTCCGCACACGTAAAGTAAGGTCGTCCGTAACTTTCTTTCTGTAAGTCTTTGACAACACGAAATTTTGCAAGTCTACGGTGCGTGTCGCACATCGGGCGGCGAGGGCGGTTTCTAATGCATTTGTCTTCCGTACAAAACAACCTACAATTAGGTTTTTGCCGACAATTAAAACGAAAACGACGAGTCTTTTTTCGTAGTCAAACACGACGCACGCTTCCCATGTAAACACTCCACCATACCAATGATATCTGTGTGAAAGTTGTAAGCAGTATGCTTTCATGGACTCAAATTTATCGTTTCTTCAGTTAGATAACTGAAAAGCAATCAGATTTCCGTACGGTATGTGTCATAACCACTCATGACGTTATCGCTCTAATGTTGAAGAAATAAACTGAGTCGTAACGTTACACCCCCGTAACGTTACACCCAGTAATGTTAGCGTGCTGACGTTAGCGCCTTGCATACTAATTACTTCCGTTCCCATACAGATTTTTGGTGACGACAACATCCACAGCAATCTTGCGCACTAATTACTTCCGTTCCCATACGGACCGCATAGGCTACTTTCAGGATCTTACTGTCCAGAATATAATAAAGCACATTTAAGATAATATAAGCAAAAATGTAAATGATTATTTAGTGAATCTTTTCATGATATTTAGTAACTTTTTCTATTTACATGCAACCCGGAAAGTAATGTGCACAAAAGGTGTTGTAGTCCCGTAAAAGTGCTGTGACTACGTCATTTGCGTCTTATATTGAAGAAGGAGCCTGTTTTATGGCCATCTCGACTTTTATTGATCTGCGACCAGTGCTCAGAAGCCGGTTGTTCAAAAGTCGGTTAGCTTAACTCTGGAGTGACGTGAAGTATGGAGGTGATTTCGGAGGAGGAAATATTTTTCCACTCAAATCTTGTCTGGATCAATAGTAGTATGTCCGAAATTGCAGTAGGTAACATTAACCCAGGGTTTGCGTTAACCAAGCTTTGGACATTTCACACAAGGGAATTGGTGCCGTTTTTGGACGTTTTGACATTTTAAGGCAGCAAAAGCGGAAAATCGCTTAAAACTAACTATGTGTAACCGTAATAATTGTTCAATTTCTGTCAGACGAATGCAAATGAGGCAGACAGAAATGAATATTTTGGCGGCACGTAAATGTCACGTGTATATCCGAGTGTTTGGTATTACGTTCATAACAATATAAAAGGAATGGTATCTGGACTGTGATCATGATTGGTCAATTTCAGGGCAGTTAATTCCGAGTAGGAGTTCAGCATCTGTAACAACAGTGCAAAAACTGTAACAACAGAAGAACCAATCAAATCTGACGTAGGAAAACAGGAGTGCAAATTTTCTTAACAAAAAAAGACAAACATGGCGGGTGAAGTTTGAGAGCGATTGCGGTCAGAATTTGGCTGGCCATTGGTTTTTAAAGAACTCTATTTACTTCAATAAAATACATCACTATTGGGAAGTTCCGACTAGTTTACACGTATTTATCACGACGTTATGGGCGTAAATTTAAAGTTTTTAAGGAAAAAGTGAAGGGGAGCGATTGCGATGTAAGTACAGTTGTATTGCGTGCATTCTTGTTGATGGAATATTCCCTTTTATATTATTAACAAGTAATAGCATGGTTTCTCGTGCAATTTTGAAAGAACATGCACTCGTGAGTTTTTCAATGACACCAAATTGTACTCGTCCTGCGGACTTGTGCAATTTTGGCGTCATTGAAAAACTCACTCGTGCATGTTATTTCGAAACCATGCTATTACCTATATTTATAAAGTCAATAAACATGTGGCTTTTGTAGAAAACAATACCGATTTTTCTTTTATAAACTGCATGATAATAAGACCACATTTTTAGACAGGAACCATGCAGGCACCAAATGTGTTACTATAAGTCAATATCAATTGCATTTAGCATACTTACAACAGGGACGTAACTGGAACGTTAATTGGGGGGGGGTGCATTTTCATATATCCATGCTCTGCCCGACGAGTTTCTTTTCAAATTAAATTTCTCAATTTGAAACGAGCAAAACATGAATATATGAATATACACCCACCCCCCAATTAACGTTCTAGTTACGTCCCTGCACCAATAAATCTGGCTTGTTACAATTTGAATTTATCACGTGGTTTTATCACATTGTGTCGTTCACTGAAATATAGCGTAAAACGTTTGCAAATTATAGTAAGTAAAATAAATTACGATCTTTTAGTATACAATAAACGATAAGATACTAACAGTACACCGTGAGATGCTTTCAAAATGGCTGTCAAAGAAAAGCCATGTTTGTGTCGAAAAAATGGAGATACTGCAAGAAACACACAAAAATAACGAGAATTGTTGATAAAAAAATGGTATTACTGACCGAGTTTGTAAATTGCTTTCGACGTGGTGAAAACATTATTTTACTCATTCGCTAACTCATTCATAAAACATTTATTTTCACCACTCGACTGATAAAATTCATATCTTCGCGCTGCCGTTACTGTTAAGATATGCTCATATACAAGTTAAATACTTCACATAACAAAAATGTCGTGAAAAGAAAAAATTGTGGATGCGCGGCCAGGATTATACATAATGAATAAATACAAACGTTCTCTCACCAAATAATTTATAATTCGAGCTTTCGGCTGGCAGACTGCAGCCTTCAACGGGAAACAAAAAAGTGAGATATAAAGCTATATACAAGCAAATATGGAACACAAAGTAATATGATACATGTGTACAGGTTAAGCCTTATTTAGTAATATGCGATACTGTTCTGGTAGTGGTTTCGAATTGTTGTCCGATTCAGCTGTAGTTGCTGTGTGCCACGACTCTAATGTTTAATTTCTTGTCCGATAGTTACCCTTGTCAATAAATTTCCCATCTTCAAAATTAATCATGTTGTCATTTATCCAAGAATGACTCGCTATATTTGAGCCAGCTATGTTTTGTTTGACATTCCTAATATGTTCTTTCTTTCGTGTTTCGAAACACCTTCTCGTTTCGCCAATATAACTTCAAAAGCAGTCTTTGCAGGGGATTTTGTAGATGACGTTGTGTCTGCTTTTCAGTTTCAGGTCTGTCTTTGAGAAAGGGGAATTCTTGTTGCAGTGGTCTTGTAGGTTTGTTAGAAAATTTTATATCATGTTTCCGCAGAACTCGGGCGCTCTGTTAAGCCCTTTATGTAAGGCAGAACCGCGTAGCCAGTCGGTGTTGTGGGTCGATCAACCAAGGCAAAAAATTCACGTATCGCAGATGTGCGGAGAAGACAAAAGAAAACAAAAGTGACTCCTCAACCTGAAGAGTTAGTGTGTAAATTCTTTGCCTTGCTTGATCGACCCACAACACCGACCGGCTACGCGGTTCTGCCTTATATAAAGGGCTTAACAGAGCCTCTCTCCCGAGTTCTGCAGAAGCATGATATAAAATTTTCTAATAAACCTACAAGAACACTACAACAAGAAATTTCCTCTCCCAAAGACAGACCTGAAACCGAAAAACAGACAAACATTATCTACAAAATCTCCTGCAAAGACTGCTCTTGGAGTTATATTGGCGAAACGGGAAGCTGTTTCGAAACACGAAAGAAAGAACATATTAGGAATGTCAAACAAAACATAGCTGGCTCAAATAAAGCGAGTCATTCTTGGATCAATGACCACATAATTAAATTTTGAAGATGGGAAAGTTATTGACAAGGGTAACTACTGGACAAGAAAAACATTAGAGTGATAGCACACAGCAATTACAGCTGAATCGGACAATTCGAAACCACTACCAGAACAGCATCACATATTACTAAGGCTTAACCTGTACATATGTATCATAGTACTTTGTGTTCCATATTTGCTTGTATATAGTTTTATATCTCACTTTTTTGTTTCCCGTTGAAGGCTGCTGTCTGGCAGCCGAAAGTTCGAATTATAAATTATTTGGTCAGAGAACGTCTGCATTCATTTAAAAAAATTGTAATTAGTTGTGATTTTTTAGGAAGTCTATGTCTTAGGTGATATGGTTAATTAGTAATAACCAATTATGTAACAAAATGCTCCTGTTAACCAAAATTACCATAAATAGCTTATTGCGTACGATTATTGACCAATCAGAAATTAACACATTGTATATAGACTAATATAGATGCCCTTTACGTAAAAATAAAATCAGTTCTTGCAATGCTTCCACAGTGTGTGTGTGTGTCTTGATATAAAATTGTAATGGCGACAACGACAACAGTTACCTTGCATTGCAGACACTCGCCCTCAAACATCCTCTATTTTTGTCTTAATACAGTGCAATACAAATAGTCAGCAAAAATTGAAAAAACACACTTGCATTTTCTGACCATGCAGAGAATAACAAAAAATTCGTTGTCTCGAGTGGGACTTAAACTTGTTAGCCCGTCTGTTTTTTTTTTCAATAAACAGCAAGTCGTAAACTTTTTGAACGCTTGAAAATTTTGAGCAATATGGAAAGATTTGAAAAGATGAAAAGATTTTAGGGCTCTGAGAGTTAAAAAAGTACAGCGGTTGGAATTTACAACGATCGGAATTTACAACGATCGGAAGTTGGTAACATGGCCAATTTGGAATGCAACTGAAAATAAAAGAACAAACTAGTTAGCGGAAATTCCAAGTTTGCGTGTTTATTATACAATCTGTAGGCATAATATAATCATGAACTAATCAAAACTAATTAAACTAGGCTGTGGTAATTAGTACAAAACAGTAATATAGTATTATTTGAATTAACTCTCACATTCAGTCGGTATATAGCAAATAACTGCAAATATGAGAGTACATCGTAGAAATAAAACTAGACGTTGCATCACTTGTTGGCTTGTCTGTTGAATTAGATGTAAACTCATTGTACGCATAGCGTACCTATTTTAAACCCAAATCCGCGTTTTATTCTCTTTGCAGAATCCGCACCTTATCCGCCTTCCGCAAGCGGAATCTGCATCCGTCATGCGTTACGCGTTCCAGTTTTAAGACCTGTTGCGGACGTCACATTTCCGTGCAATTTAGTCCATCGCGTTTAATTAATATAACATCTAAATGGAGCCAAGTCTCAGATACTATTTTGGACCAAAATTATAGCTTTAGACTCGGTTTTTTTCTTCGCATTTTCAATCTGTATTGTAAGACGTTTTATGTTTTATGTTCGACGGAAATGCGACATCCAAAACGTATCTTGTGCACACACTCTGTATGATGTAATATAATCATGAAGTAAACAAAACAAAACGAAACTGTAGGCTATAGTAAAATAATACAAGACATGTAACAGTTTTCTTTGACTTATCTTTCATATTGAGTTGGTTGTTACATAGCAAATGACAGCAAATACAAGAGTCATCGTAGAAATAAAACAAAACGTTCCATCACTTGCTGGCATATCACATATCTCACTTGCTTTGAGTGATAAAAAACGTTTTCCTGAAAGATTTGAAGGTTGGTCACACATCCAGGAATCTTTGTCGCCATATTCAATATTATTTTCAGCAAAAGATCGAAGCCAAACCAAATCACAGTCACAAATCAGCGGGTTAAGACTTAAGTCCAAATGATCAAGGTTCTTAAGACCTTCAAATGCATTCTGTGAAATATTAGTAAGGTTGTTATTCTTCAAATTAATTCTACTCAAGTCCATTTTCTTTAAAAATCCATTAAATGCAACGTCGGATGTGAGTTGGCAGCCTTCACAATGAAATTGCTTTACTTTACTTTACTTTAGAATATCGGAATGCATTCTCGTTAATCTTTTGAATTGGATTCTCGTTAAGATACACGACAAGAACGCCAGTTCCTTTTAAAATATCGTCTCCGATAGATTCTATTCCACAAGACACAGTTGCTAAGTCCCTTAAATTCGGCAGACCATTGAATAACTCGTTTGATAATATTTGAATACTTGTTCCACTCATTAACAATTCAGTAATACTTGTACCGAAATCTCCTTGGCCTATTTTTATGATGATGTTTTTATTTAACTTCGTAGATCTAATATCAAGACTCGCGACATTCGTTGAGTTCTGAAACAAATCATCAGGTAGAGTTTGCAAGGGGTTGCTGCCTACACTGACGCGTATCAATGTAGGTAGATTCGCAAACAAGCCAGCGGGAAGGGAGGACATACGATTATTCTCGAGGTAGACTTCAATGAGACGACGTAAGCCTTGAAACACCAAACCATCGTTCACAGTAAGCCCTTTTTGTTGATTACTTATTGTCACCGAAGTTAAATTTGGCAGATTTTGGAAACTTTCGTTACTTAGCGAGCGGATATCACAACTGTCAACGACGAGAGCATTTGTGTTGCTTGGCAGCCATGACGGTATATCTTTAATGTCGGCATTGCTGCATTCGACGTGCAGAATATTATTGTCAAACGGATCTTTACATCTGCATTTCAGTTCGATTCCTTTTTGTGGACAGGTAATTTCTACGGTTGCCACGACAAGAAAACAAGAAAACAGCAAAATGAAAGCGCAATGGACGTCCGATATCGACATGATTAAACAACGGAGCACTGAAGCAATCTTCTCTCTTCTGAAAGCTAACGCCAACGCATCTAGTTATACAGTATTTTGCTTACGTCATAGGTAATTGTAAAGGATAAAGGTTATACAGTATTTTGGTAAAATACAGTTTGGTTATACAGCATAGGTAAAGGTTATACAGTATTTTGCTTACGTCATAGGTAATTGAACTTTGAACCTTAAAACTGAAAGATAGGTACGCGATGCGGACATGCGTTAGAAAAGTTAAAAAGACACTGTTAACAACTTGCGTAAAAAGTAAGACCTAATGCTTTATAACTCTGGACAATCCTTAGTTCACATCCTGCAATTACTAAAAGTTATATAGTTCGACGGTTCTTTTCAGGAAACAAATTCTAAGTTCCTTGCATTTTTTCGGATTAACGATCATCCAATTATTAGAGCTCTATGATTCGGTGTGACTAAGGGTTAAATGGGTTACTGACAGAGAGTTCCCTGTAAGGTCTTAGGAGATCGTGCTATCGTGGACAAACTTACACGTTCTCGTGTCAGGTGCGCTTGGCTTCAAGTTATTAACCAAAACGAGAAATAATATTGGGCCCAGTTTTATCCCTTGTGGAACCCCAGCAGTCACAGGAGCCGATTAGAAATTGAACTACCAAACTTTATCCCTTGTTTTCTGTCCGTTAGAAAGTCGATTTTTCATGGAATACGGGATCTTCTAACGCCAAAATCAATCAATTTAATAATTAAAATAGTATAACCGACGCGGTCGAAGGCTTTAGAAAAGTCCAAAAAGCAGACACGAATATGCTTGTTCTCTTCTCTGTATCAAGGTGAGATACCAAGTATGGAGCATGTCTAAAAGGCAAAATGTAGTCGAAAGCCCTTTTAAACACCCCATTTGGCAGGTTGTAATCTTTCCTTTTAGATCGTCCAGCATCCATATTTGACTACAAAGTCTTCTAAAATTTTAGAAAGGCCTGAGGTAAGGGTCTACAGTAGTGTCACCTTCGTTCCCTGGTTGGCTTATCTTCGGTACTGAAATGACGTGGGCGTCTTTCCAAATTATACAGATGGATGGATGGATAATTAATTAGATAGATAACTTTATCTAATGATTTTATTCGAAAGGGGAAAAGGTATTTGCTTTCTTTAAGTTATTAGCATAGGAGCATAAACAGAGACAAGTGTTTGTCTAACGACAAATTCTTTATCAAACGTCTAAAAGTAGAAATTCCTGATGTTATTTTCTTACAAATATGTTCAGTGTTACTTTTCCTCGCCTGCTTCACATAAATTGCTACACAATAATGCGGTTATGTAACTAATGGCTGCGATGCAATTCCATGTCAAAACACAGTTAATAGAAGAAGATGGTAAGGCTAGCCGGCAAACTTCAAAGGGATTCTAAAATGATGTTGAAACCCGCTAAAATAAAGGTCACGTGGTCCCAAACCAGCATCAGCGAAGGAGCGATACTAGGAAAATAACAGAGGATGTGGAGTATTTTGTTAAATTTAAGCGATCTTTAAACCTTTTTCGTTAATAAAATGTATAGTTTTTGATTATCACGGTTTGTACGGATGTCCCGCTGGGATTTCGGGCACCAAGAACAGCCTAGGAGATCAAATTACAATTGCTTGAGTGTAAAGCCCCGAGGTCAAGTATGACAGACGAATGGCTAATTGCAAGATATTGAGGAAAAGCAAGCCTCAAATTTACTTAGAAGAATCTAAAAATGTTTGAAATGATGAGTTTATCATGTACAAGTTAAGTTGCCGTGGATATGAGCAAAGCTGAAAGAGACGATATAAGGATAGAATTCACTGACGCTTCCAGGGAAGTTCACGGTGTGATGTCATCAAACCACTCAAAATGAGATACACGGGCTGGAAGTACAGAGAATGTGGTCCTTGCAAAACAAGCGCAACAACAGTTACATCTGCTGTGGGACAGTATAGTATTAAATGTGCGTCAAAGGCGAAAATTTGTTTACGAGACTGGACTGAACAATAGTGTGGATCAAGCCTGCATCGGTTCTCAAAACTCAGGTTATGTGTAATTCCAGAACATTTATTATTAATAAAATCGGATAATTGAAACTTTAAAGACGAAATGTAAAAAATTTTTTATGTTATGCAGGATTGAGTAGTTCGGTAAAATTACAGAACTTCAGTGAACTAGCTAATATATATTGCATCTGCATAGTTGCATACTGCATTGCTAGCTTACTGCAGGTCTTATAATGTAAGGATTTCTGGTTAGACTGTTTTATCATATATTACGATGTTTTTAAATGCTTAATAAGCTTTCTATGACCATGTTATGGATATATAGTATATGGCAGTAATGGCACAATTTCGTCGGATCAACGAGGAATCGATTTTTGTTGCTCTCAGTGACACTTTGAGTTTGAAGAAGACGAATATGTGATGTAAATATCAAATAGATATTGCAAATCGTGTAGCTAATTTTTTGCAGTAATAACATGCAGTGAATGTACAGTTCGCTGACGATTATAGAAAATACATTACATGTCACACGCGCATCAAGCATGCATTCTGCCCTGTTGAAATGATGCTCGCAAAGATACATATTGCCTTGTTCAACGCATTTCTTGGTTTCTTATTGTTCGTCGACAACTCTTATGTCTTCGTTGTTTCATATAGTCGCTCTTTTCTTGCGTTTTTTCTAATTTTAATGTGTGTTTACTCTCGCCGGGACGCGCTGAAGCCAGTTTCAAAACTAACCAAAAACCTGACTTTTAACTGCTAGAATAACCATGTAATAGATAGCATTCGCAAGCCATGGCATTCAACCACAATCCCAGCGAAAATAGAGGAATAAAATAAAAGGAACTCCTTTGTATTTGAACTTTCGAGCGCATATCTTTATATAATCTAATTAAGCGATTGAAACTTGATGCAGGGACCGGACCACGTGACCCGTCAAAGCACGGTTGAATAACATAATTTGTCACGTGGTACAGCTAGCCTAACCATCTTCTTCTATTAACTGTGGTCAAAAGCACACAGTCAGTCAGGTTATTAAGCCGTGTAGCAAAGCACAGAACACGTCATAAATAATTAACATAATTATTGTGGTTAAAGTAATATATGCACGGTAATTATACAAACGATGTCTCACGTCATGTAAAAGCTCTCAATACCATACGCCAAAATGATGTGCATTTTTGAGAAAATCTTGCCAGAGTGCCAGTTTTGTAACAGCTAGAAGTAGTGCTTGCTTGCTTGCCAGAGCGCCAGTCTGCCAGTTTTGCCAGAGCGCCAGTCTGCCAGTTTTGCCAGAGTGCCAGTCTGCCAGTTTCGCCACAGCGCCAGTTTGCCAGAGTGCCAGTTTTGCCAGAGCGCCAGTTTGCCAGTTTTGCCAGAGCGCCAGTCTGCCAGTTTCGCCAGAGGCAGAGCGCCAGTTTGCCAGAGTGCCAGTTTTGCCAGAGCGCCAGTTTGCCAGTTTTGCCAGAGCGCCAGTCTGCCAGTTTTGCCAGAGCGCCAGTCTGCCAGTTTTGCCAGAGTGCCAGTCTGCCAGTTTTGCCAGAGCGCCAGTTTTGCCAGAGTGCCAGTCTGCCAGTTTCGCCACAGCGCCAGTTTGCCAGAGTGCCAGTTTTGCCAGAGCGCCAGTTTGCCAGTTTTGTCAGAGCGCCAGTCTGCCAGTTTCGCCAGAGCGCCAGTTTGCCAGAGTGCAAGTCTGCCAGAGCGCCAGTTTTGCCAGAGTGTCAGTTTTGCCAGAGCGCCAGTTTTGCCAGAGCGCCAGTTTGCCAGAGTGCCAGTCTGCCAGAGCGCCAGTTTGCCAGAGTGCCAGTTTTGCCAGAGCGCCAGTTTTGCCAGAGTGCCAGTCTGCCAGTTTTGCCAGAGCACCAGTCTGCCAGTTTTGCCAGAGTGCCAGTTTGCCAGAGCGCCAGTTTTGCCAGAGCGCCAGTCTGCCAGTTTCGCCAGAGCGCCAGTTTGCCAGAGTGCCAGTCTGCCAGAGCGCCAGTTTGCCAGAGTGCCAGTTTTGCCAGAGTGCCAGTCTGCCAGTTTCGCCAGAGCGCCAGTTTGCCAGAGCGCCGCCAAGTTCCATCGTACTTAACTGACCGTATGTGTTCGTTTCAAAGCACTAAATCAGAAATTACTTGGACGCAAAGGAAAACGCGACGCTCCAAATATTACGAATGAAGATCATTAGTTAAAGTTGTAATCCTAGACAGTTTAGGAGGAACTTATTTTTTGCCTTTAATCTTGTTTGTTATTTGTGTTCTTTATTGATCAGTTGTATTTGAAAAATTATTCATTACTCTATATATGATCACGCTGTTTCAAATAGCAAGTTATTGCTCTGTTTATTGCTTATATTTGTTCAGGAAATATTGTATGATTCTTGTATGTAATATTTGAACCACAGGATCAAATTGAAATGTCTATTGTTTGCCCTGAAGCAAAACTGCGATCACTTTTATCACTAAGGAGTTGTCATGCAGTAACACAACAATAATGGGATATTTGGAATAGTTGGAGTCTATGAATATATTCTCTCAGTTTTCAGTCATTTAGCTTCAAGTATGCTCGTAATATTTAATGTGCCATGGATAATATTATGCGCGTAACCGGACTAACCGAAAAATTCAGTTTTACGTTTAAATTTACTCTCATAACATAAAGGGAAATGAAGGAAGTGTGCTAATTAAAGCTTGCAATTAATACAAATATGCGCGCACATTCCTCCCAGTGGCGCATTTCGAAGAGTCTGTTTCGCAAGCTTCAATTCAACGTATATATACAGCCAATTCATAATAAAGGTTGTCCTTCTAAACGCTTAAACTGCGCGCAAAAGATGGCCGAGTATTGCTAATTTTCACCTTTAAACACGGAATTATTTTTTTGAAGCAGAATCGAGGGCTGGATCGAGGGAACATAGGAAGCTTACTACAGCAAATTTACTTGTTATAAAGATAATTCGCTGAGCTCGAGTATATATCAGCCCAAATAGACAACAATCCATCATCCTTTGTGCACTCATAGTTCGCAATAATCCATCATCGTTTGCCTGCTCATGGTTCACAGTTCACGCTTTTCGAAAGACAACCTTAATTAAAATAGCTGCATAGTTAGTTCACTGACACACAGAACCACTGAACATGCGCTGTATATGCAAAGATTTTTTAAAGAAAAATTGTTGTTGAAACAGGTAGCATAAACTTAGCGCGCTCTTGTCAAATTGACATCGTCTAATGTAATTGCACGAAACAGCGCGCTGTTTAGTTAGTAGACATACATATATAAATCTCTGCTTAAATGAAAATTAATCGCAGGAAATGTGAGCTCGCTCGGGCGCTAGGTGTTGACACACCATGCTCAAGAATATGTCATGCCTGTTTAGTAGACGTATTTTTATTTTGAAATACATTAATATACATAACAGAATTTAGAAAAATAACTGAACTCAAATTAACTAAACTCTTGATTACTGAGTGTTCATAGCTATAGTGTCTCACACATCAAAAACAATAATAGAGAGGTTAAGATTGATGTTTACGGCAGACCGGTAACCGCAAACGCCAAACTTCAAGTCGGATTTGAAGGTAAGCTCTACAAGTTTTCGAAGGTTTCGACAAGTTTTTAGTCGATCCATTCTTCAATAATAATGCACAAATTATCCTAATTTCGAACGGCTAACACTTCACCTGAAAATCCGACTTGAAGTTTGGCGTTTGCGGTTACCGGTCGGCCGTAAACATCAATCTTAACCTCTCTAATATTTTAGAACTATATCCGCTAATTAAATTACTAAATGTCTCGCTAAGCGCTTTTCCCTTATTTCCACATATTATAACTCCGATGACTGCTCTGAGTCATCTTCTTCTGTTGGTGAAAATAAGCAATACTCGGCCATCTTTTGCGCGCAGTTTAAGCGTTTAGAAGGACAACCTTTATTAAGAATTGGCTGTATATATACGTTGAATTGAAGCTTGCGAAACAGACTCTTCGAAATGCGCCACTGGGAGGAATGTGCTCGCATATTTGTATTAATTGCAAGCTTTAATTAGCACACTTCCTTCATTTCCCTTTATGTTATGAGAATAAATTTAAACGTAAAACTGAATTTTTCGGTTAGTCCGGTTACGCGCATAATATTATCCATGGCACATTAAATATTACGAGCATACTTGAAGCTAAATGACTGAAAACTGAGAGAATATATTCATAGACTCCAACTATTCCAAATATCCCATTATTGTTGTGTTACTGCATGACAACTGTTTAGTGATAAAAGTGATCGCAGTTTTGCTTCAGGGCAAACAATAGACATTTCAGTTTGATCCTGTGGTTCAAATATTACATACAAGAATCATACAATATTTCCTGAACAAATATAAGCAATAAACAGAGCAATAACTTGCTATTTGAAACAGCGTGATCATATATAGAGTAATGAATAATTTTTTAAATACAACTGATCAATAAAGAACACAAATAACAAACAAGATTAAAGGCAAAAAATAAGCTCCTCCTAAACTGTCTAGGATTACAACTTTAACTAATAATCTTCATTCGTAATATTTGGAGCGTCGCGTTTTCCTTTGCGTCCAAGTATTTTCTGATTTAGTGCTTTGAAACGAACACATATGGTCAGTTAAGTACGATGGAACTTGGCGGCGCTCTGGCAAACTGGCGCTCTGGCGAAACTGGCAGACTGGCACTCTGGCAAAACTGGCACTCTGGCAAACTGGCGCTCTGGCGAAACTGGCAGACTGGCGCTCTGGCAAAACTGGCAGACTGGCGCTCTGGCAAAACTGGCGCTCTGGCAAAACTGACACTCTGGCAAAACTGGCAGACTGGCGCTCCGGCAAAACTGGCAGACTGGCACTCTGGCAAAACTGGTGCTCTGACAAAACTGACACTCTGGCAAACTGGCGCTCTGGCAGACTTGCACTCTGGCAAACTGGCGCTCTGGCGAAACTGGCAGACTGGCGCTCCGGCAAAACTGGCAGACTGGCACTCTGGCAAAACTGGCGCTCTGGCAAACTGGCGCTCTGGCGAAACTGGCAGACTGGCACTCTGGCAAAACTGGCACTCTGGCAAACTGGCGCTCTGGCGAAACTGGCAGACTGGCGCTCTGGCAAAACTGGCAGACTGGCGCTCTGGCAAAACTGGCGCTCTGGCAAAACTGACACTCTGGCAAAACTGGCAGACTGGCGCTCCGGCAAAACTGGCAGACTGGCACTCTGGCAAAACTGGTGCTCTGACAAAACTGACACTCTGGCAAACTGGCGCTCTGGCAGACTTGCACTCTGGCAAACTGGCGCTCTGGCGAAACTGGCAGACTGGCACTCTGGCAAAACTGGCGCTCTGGCAAACTGGCGCTGTGGCGAAACTGGCAGACTGGCAAAACTGGCACTCTGGCAAACTGGCGCTCTGGCGAAACTGGTAGACTGGCGCTCTGGCAAAACTGGCACTCTGGCAAAACTGGCACTCTGGCAAACTGGCGCTCTGGCGAAACTGGCAGACTGGCGCTCTGGCAAAACTGGCAGACTGGCGCTCTGGCAAAACTGGCGCTCTGGCAAAACTGACACTCTGGCAAAACTGGCAGACTGGCGCTCTGGCAAAACTGGCAGACTGGCACTCTGGCAAAACTGGCGCTCTGGCAAAACTGACACTCTGGCAAACTGGCGCTCTGGCAGACTTGCACTCTGGCAAACTGGCGCTCTGGCGAAACTGGCAGACTGGCGCTCCGGCAAAACTGGCAGACTGGCACTCTGGCAAAACTGGCGCTCTGGCAAACTGGCGCTGTGGCGAAACTGGCAGACTGGCAAAACTGGCACTCTGGCAAACTGGCGCTCTGGCGAAACTGGTAGACTGGCGCTCTGGCAAAACTGGCACTCTGGCAAACTGGCGCTCTGGCGAAACTGGCAGACTGGCGCTCTGGCAAAACTGGCAGACTGGCGCTCTGGCAAAACTGGCGCTCTGGCAAAACTGACACTCTGGCAAAACTGGCAGACTGGCGCTCTGGCAAAACTGGCAGACTGGCACTCTGGCAAAACTGGCGCTCTGGCAAAACTGACACTCTGGCAAACTGGCGCTCTGGCAGACTTGCACTCTGGCAAACTGGCGCTCTGGCGAAACTGGCAGACTGGCGCTCTGGCAAAACTGGCAGACTGGCACTCTGGCAAAACTGGCGCTCTGGCAAACTGGCGCTGTGGCGAAACTGGCAGACTGGCAAAACTGGCACTCTGGCAAACTGGCGCTCTGGCGAAACTGGCAAACTGGCGCTCTGGCAAAACTGGCACTCTGGCAGACTGGCACTCTGGCAAAACTGGCGCTCTGGCAAAACTGGCAGACTGGCACTCTGGCAAAACTGGCAGACTGGCGCTCTGGCAAAACTGGCAGACTGGCACTCTGGCAAACTGGCACTCTGGCAAAACTGGTAGACTGGCACTCTGGCAAAACTGGCACTCTGGCAAAACTGGCAGACTGGCAAAACTGGCAGACTGGCACTCTGACAAAACTGGCAGACTGGCACTCTGGCAAAACTGGCAGACTGGCACTCTGGCAAAACTGGCAGTCTTGCAAACTGGTGCTCTGGCAAACTGGCGCTCTGGCAAACTGGCGCTCTGGCAAAACTGGCGCTCTGGCAAACTGGCGCTCTGGCAAGCAAGCAAGCACTACTTCTAGCTGTTACAAAACTGGCACTCTGGCAAGATTTTCTCAAAAATGCACATCATTTTGGCGTATGGTATTGAGAGCTTTTACATGACGTGAGACATCGTTTGTATAATTACCACGCATATATTACTTTAACCACAATAATTATGTTAATTATTTATGACGTGTTCTGTGCTTTGCTACACGGCTTAATAACCGTCAGTCACAGGTGAAAGCGAAGTTCTCAAATTAGGTGACCCTTGAACTTTCGCCGCTCGTACGACGGGCCGAGTTTGACTAATGGTCGAAAGTCGAGGGTAATAGGGTGAGTGTAAAATGTCGAGGGTCGAAAAATTTGGTCGAGGGTCAGAGATTTACGTTTTCTACTTGAAATTTTTTATGGGGGGGGGGGGTCAGGAGGTGATTACGAGAAGATTTTTTGCACCCGCTTTACCAAGCTAAAAAGTTTTAGTGCCGTGATACCTGACAACGGGCTGGGATGAAATTTTCGCCCGGTTTGAGTATCCAAATGGAGCTATATTTCGACTTATTTATAGTTCTGTTAGAGATCAGGTACGGTATTGCGCTTAAAACACAAACCAAAGAGAATAAAACAATCTAAACGCAATTAAATGGTCGCGTTTGTAATAATTTTGTGGCGCTGAAGCGATTAACTCGCAATATATATGCCTAGGAAACTTGACACTAAACTGTATACAAAAATTAACAAAGTTAACGCGATCCGACAAAATACAATAGTTCAATTCGTGCTAATAACTCTCTATATACATTTACTTGCTATACTTGGTAAGTATACATATAAAAGGTATGCAATATTTTAAGGGGGAAT
The DNA here is from genome assembly GCA_963855995.1 of Muricea muricata. Classification (NCBI taxonomy): domain Eukaryota; kingdom Metazoa; phylum Cnidaria; class Anthozoa; order Malacalcyonacea; family Plexauridae; genus Muricea; species Muricea muricata. Next base: position 58,571,186 of record OY979716.1, read on the forward strand.
TGATTGAACAAACAGAACATTGACACTTGCCACCGGACTTACTGTTTCGTTTAATAGCTTAAAGTATAGCTTGATGCAATGTTCTGTTTGTTCAATCAATTCCCGCCTACATATTGCATACCCTTTTATAGCTATGTATACTTACCAAGTATAGCAAGTATATATAGAGTTATTTGCACGGTTTGAACTATTGTATTTTGTCGCATCGCATTATCTTTAAATTTTTGTAACAGTTTAGTGTCAAGTTTCCTAGACATTATATTGCCAGTTAATCGCTTCAGCGCCACAAAATTATTACAAACGCGACCATTTAAATTTAATTATGTTTAGATTGTTTTATTCTTTTTGGTTTGTGTTTTAAACGTAATATCTGGTCTCTAACAGGGCTATAAACAAGTCGAAATATAGCTCCATTTGGACACTCAGGTCGGGCGAAAATCTCACCCAGCCCGTTGTCATGTATCACGGCATTACTTTTTAGCTCGGCAAAGCGGGTGCAAAAATCTTCTTGTAATCACTTCCTTCACCCCCCCCCGCCCGTAAAAGGTTTCAAGTAAAAAACGTAAATCTCTGACCATCGACCAAATTTTTCGACACTCGACATTTTACCCTCACCCTCGACTTGTTACTCTCGACCATTAGTCAACCAAGGCAAAGAATTCGCGTATCGCAGAGATGTGCAGAGAAGACAAAAGAAAACAAAAGTGACTTCTCAACCTGAAGAGTTAGTACATGAATTCTTTGCCTTGCTTGATCGATCCACAACACCGACTGTAACCTGACAAAGTCAGGCCCTTTCCTTCATTCGCTAGGATTTGACTGGTAGTGGGCGCGAATGAAGGAGGGCCTGATACAATTCTTTACCTGGCCGCATGTAAAAAGCCAGATTGTGGCTTTCTCGTCTGATAGGCTGATTAAACAAAGAAAACGTAAAGCTCAATTCTGATTGGTTCGTGTACAAGGTGAGCAGGCGAGTACGTATGGCGACCTTTGTAGATTATCGTCAGCTCATAGACTTCTCTTTTATTAGTATATTTAAATCACTTCAAAGTGAGACACCAGCTGAAGAAGCATGAGTAATCATTATGTATGTATTTTCAACCTCATGAAAATACTCACAACGTGGTATTTAGAACGACATTTTCGAATATATCTTTATACGCAGTCAGCCACCATATTTTATACATATATACTCTACGCTACAGGTTCGTTAAAGCATATACTTTTTGTACTTTCGTATGAAACTTCGCAGAAATGTAGGGAAAACTACAGCGATTTGTTTGATGTACTGGTATTTCGAAAAATATACGTCTTGATAGAGAAAATGTCGCCGAATATATTGTTATGTATATAATACAATTTCTTAAAATTTGCTTCTTTGCAAGGAAGTAAATAACTTTTTAATATAATTATTGTTAACAAATCAGTAATATAATACTACAATACCGCTTTTTGTCTAAATTCCTTGTAACATTCGTCAAAGGTTATTATTTTCTGTAAACTAGCCCTTAGTTCCAGATAATTACTACAAGTGGGCGGCATACAGCCATGTCAAGAATTGTGTCAGGCTTTATTTTTCTCGTCTTCTCGCCCGCCGCCCCCGCCCGCAACTTGCCAAGTGTAGCGAAAGACGAGAAAATAAAGACTGACACTCAGGTTACACCGACTGGCTACGCGGTTCTGCCTTATATAAAGGACTTAACAGAGCCTCTCTCCCGAGTTCGGCGGAAGCATGATATAAAATTTTTTAATAAACCTACAGGAACACTGCAACAAGAATTCCCCTCTCCCAAAGACAGACCTGAAACCGAAAAGCAGACAGACGTCATCTACAAAATCGCCTGCAAAGACTGCTCTTGGAGTTATATTGGCGAAACGGGAAGCTGTTTCGAAACACGAAAGAAAGAACATATTAGGAATGTCAAACAAAACATAGCTAGCTCAAATATAGCGAGTCATTCTTGGATTAATGACCACATAATCAATTTTGAATATGAGAAAGTTATTGACAAGGGTAACTATCGGACAAGAAAAATATTAGAGTCGTGGCACACAGCAATTAAAGCTGAATCGGACAATTCGAAACCACTACCTGAACAGTATGGCATATTAAGGCTTAACCTGTACATATGTATCATATTACTTTGTGTTCCATATTTCCTTGTATATAGTTTTATATTTCACTTTGTTGTTTCCCGTTGAAGGCTGCAGTCTGGCAGCCGAAAGCTCGAATTATGAATTATTTGGTCAGAGAACGTCTGCATTTATTTAAAAATGTAATTAGTTGTGATTTTGTACGAAGTCTATGTCTTAGGTGATACGGTTGATTAGTAATAACCAATTATGTAACAAAATGCTCCTGTTAACCAACATTACCATAAATAGCTTATCGCGTACGATTATTGACCCATCAGAAATTAACATATTGTATATAGACTAATATAGATGCACTTTATGTAAAACTAAAATCAGTTCTTGTAATGCTTCCACAGTGTGTGTTTGTCTTAATATAAAATTGTAATGGCGACAACGAACTCAACAGTTACCTTGCATTGCAGACGCTCGCCCTCGAACATCCTCTATTTATGTCTTAATACAGTGCAATACAAATAGTCAGCAAAAATTGAAAAAACGCACTTGCATTCTCTGACCATGCAGAGAATAACAAAAAATTCGTTGTCTCGAGTGGGCTCGTCTGTTTTTTTTTCAATAAACAGCAAGTTGTAAACTTCTTGAACGTTTGAAAATTTTGAGCAATATGGGAAGATTTGAAAAGATGAAAAGATTTTAGAGCTCTGAGAGTTAAAAGAGCACGATCGGAATTTACAATGATCGGAAGTTGGTAACTTAACTAATTTGGAATCCAATTGAAAATAAAAGAACAAACTAGTAAGCGGAAATTCGAAGTTTGCGTGTTTATTATACAATCTGTAGGCATAATATAATCATGAACTAATCAAAACTAATTAAACTAGGCTATGGTAATTAGTACAAAACAGTGATACAATTTTATGTGAATTAACTTTCATACTCAGTCGGTATATAGCAAATAACATCAAATATGAGAGTATATCGTAGAAATAAAACTAGACGTTGCATCACTTGTTGGCTTGTCTGTTGAATTAGCTGTAGGCTCATTGTACGCATAGCGTACCTATTTTAAACCCAAGTCCGCGTTTTATCCCCTTTGCAGGCTATTATGCAGGCAGGATACTATTTTGGACCAAAATTATAGCTTTAGGCTCGTTTTTTCCTTCGCATTTTCAATCTGTAAGACGTTTTATGTTTTATGTTCGACCGAAATGGACATCCAAAACGTATCTTGTGCATACACTCTGTATGATATGATATAATCATGAAGTAAACAAAACAAAACGAAACTGTAGGCTATAGTAAAATGATACAAGACATGTAACAGTTTTCTTTGACTTATCTTTTATACCGAGTTGGTTGTTACATAGCAAATGACACCAAATACAAGAGTCATCGTAGAAATAAAACAAAACGTTCCATCACTTGTTGACTCAGCTGTCGACTGAGTCTTAGCTGTTGACTGAGTCTTAGCTGTTGGCTTGGACGTGGCTGGCATATCACATATCTCACTTGCTTTGAGTGATAAAAAACGTTTTCCTGAAAGATTTGAAGGTTGGTCACACATCCAGGAATCTTTGTCGCCATATTTAATATTATTTTCAGCAAAAGATCGAAGCCAAACCAAGTCACAGTCACAAATCAGCGGGTTAAGACTTAAGTCCAAATGATCAAGGTTCTTAAGACCTTCAAATGCATTCTGTGAAATATTAGTAAGGTTGTTATTCTTCAAGTTAATTCTACTCAAGTCCATTTTCTTTAAAAATCCATTAAATGCAACGTTGGATGTGAGTTGGCAGCCTTCACAATGAAATTGCTTTACTTTAGAATATCGGAATGCATTCTCGTTAATCTTTTGAATTGGATTCTCGTTAAGATACACGACAAGAACGCCAGTTCCTTTTAAAATATCGTCTCCGATAGATTCTATTCCACAAGACACAGTTGCTAAGTCCCTTAAATTCGGCAGACCATTGAATAACTCGTTTGATAATATTTGAATACTTGTTCCACTCATTAACAATTCAGTAATACTTGTACCGAAATCTCCTTGGCCTATTTTTATGATGATGTTTTTATTTAACTGCGTAGATCTAATATCAAGACTCGCGACATTCGTCGAGTTCTGAAACAAATCATCAGGTAGAGTTTGCAAGGGGTTGCTGCCTACACTGACGCGTATCAATGTAGGTAGATTCGCAAACAAGCCAGCGGGAAGGGAGGACATACGATTATTCTCGAGGTAGACTTCAATGAGACGACGTAAGCCTTGAAACACCAAACCATCGTTCACAGTAAGCCCTTTTTGTTGATTACTTATTGTCACCGAAGTTAAATTTGGCAGATTTTGGAAACTTTCGTTACTTAGCGAGCGGATATCACAACTGTCAAAGACGAGAACATTTGTGTTGCTTGGCAGCCATGACGGTATATCTTTAATGTCGGCATTGCTGCATTCGACGTGCAGAATATTATTGTCAAACGGATCTTTACATGTGCATTTCAGTTCGATTCCTTTTTGTGGACAGGTAATTTCTACGGTTGCCGCGACAAGAAAACAAGAAAACAGCAAAATGAAAGCGCAATGGACGTCCGATATCGACATGATTAAACAACGGAGCACTGAAGCAATCTTCTCTCTTCTGAAAGCTAACGCCAACGCATCTAATCAAAAGGTTATACAGTATTTTGCTTACGTCATAGGTAATTGAACTTTGAACGTTAAAACTGAAAGATAGGTACGCGATGCGGACATGCGTTAGAAAAATTAAAAAGACACTATTAACAACTTGCGTAAAAAGTAAGACCTAATGCTTTATAACTCTGGACAATCCTTAGTTCACATCCTGCTAAAAGTTATATAGTTCGACGGTTCTTTTCAGGAAACAAATTCTTAGTTCCTTGCATTTTTTCGGATTAAGGGCCATCCAATTAATAGAGCTCCATGATTCGATGTGATTAAGGGTTAATTGGGTTACTGACAGACAGTTTCCTGTAAGGTCTTAGGAGATCGTGCTATCGTGGACAAACTTACACATTCCCGTGTCAGGTGCGCTTGGCTTCAAGTTATTAACCAAGACGAGAAATAATATTGGGCCCAGTTTTATCCCTTGTGGAACCCCAGCAGTCACAGGAGCCGATTAGAAATTGAACTACCAAACTTTATCCCTTGTCTTCTGTCCGTTAGAAAGTCGATTTTTCATGGAATAAGGGATCTTCTAACGCCAAAATCAATCAATTTATCAATTAGAATAGTATAACCGACGCGTTCGAAGGCTTTAGAGAAGTCCAAAAAGCAGACACGAATATGCTTGTTCTCTTCTCTGTATCAAGGTGATATAACCAAGTATGGATTGCATGTCTAAAAGGCAAAATGTAGGCGAAAGCGCTTTTAAATACCCCATTTGGCAAGTTTCAATCTTTCCTTTTAAATCGTCCAGCATCCATATTTGGCTACAAAATCTTCTAAAATTTTAAGCCCCGTACAGACGAGCAAGTTTTCCTTGACAAGTTTCTTAACGAGTTCACTTACGCGTCTGTACGACAAACAAGTTTTCCTTAACAAGTTGTCCTTGGCAGGATTTATTTGTTCCTGTGTACGCGAAATTTGACAATATTTTTTTCCTGGCAACTTTTACGAGGCCGCACGAATTAAGTACGTAAACAAAAATTCCCTTGTCAAGTGTTCCTTGTTGCACGTACACAAGAGCAAGTTTCCTTGTCGAAAAGCTGGTAGGACTAGCTTTTAAACCAGGCTCCTTGTCAAGGAAAAATTGTCAATTTTTTCGCGTACACACGAGCAAATAAAACTTGTTAAGGAAAACTTGTCAAGGAAAACTTGCTCGTCTGTATGGGGCTTTAGAAAGGCCTGAGATCTTTGGTGCTGAAATGACGTGAGCGTCTTTCCAAATTATACAGATGAATGGATGGATAATTAGTTAAATAGATGACATTATTTAATGATTTTTGTTCGAAAGGGAAAAAGGTATTTGCTTTCTTTAACTTATCAGCAATAGCATCATAAACAGAGACAAGTGTTTGTCTATCGACAAATTCTTTTAAACGTCTAAAAGTAGAAATTCCTGATGTTATTTTCTTACAAATATGTTCAGTGTTACTTTTCCTCGCCTGCTTCACATACATTGCTACACAATAATGCGGTTATGTAACTAAAGGCTGCGAATCTGCGATGCAATTCCATGTCAAAAGCACACAGTCAGTCACAGGTGAAAGCGAAGTTCTCAAATTAGGTGACCCTTGAACTTTCGCCGCTCGTACGACGGGACGAGTTTGACTAATGGTCGAGAGTCGAGGGTAATAGGGTGAGTGTAAAATGTCGAGGGTTGAAAAATTTGGTCGAGGGTCAGAGATTTACGTTTTCTACTTGAAACCTTTTACGGGGGGGGGGGGGGGGGTTAGGAGGTGATTATGAGAAGATTTTTTGCACCCGCTTTACCGAGCGAAAAAGTTTTAATGTCGTGATATCTGGCAACGGGCTGGGATGAAATTTTCGCCCGGTTTGAGTGTCCAAATGGAGCTATATTTCGACTTGTTTATGATCCTGTTAGAGATCAGATATTGCGTTTAAAACACAAACCAAAGAGAATAAAACAATCTAAACACAATTAAATGGTCGCGTTTGTAATAATTTTGTAGCGCTGAAGCGATTAACTGGCAATATATATGCCTAGGAAACTTGACTTTAAACTGTATACAAAAATTTAAAGGTAATGGATGCGACAAAATACAATAGTTCAATCCGTGCTAATAACTCTCTATATACTTGCAACCTGTTACCCTCGACCCTCGACCATTAGTCAACCCAGGCAAAGAATTCACGTATCGCAGATGTGCAGAGAAGACAAAAGAAAACAAAAGTGACTGCTCAACCTGAAGAGTTAGTACATGAATGCTTTGCCTTGGTTGATCGACCCACAACACCGACTGTAACCTGACAAAGTCAGGCCCTTTCCTTCATTCGCTAGGATTTGACTGGTAGTGGGCGCGAATGAAGGAGGGCCTGATACAATTCTTTACCTGGCCGCATGTAAAAAGCCAGATTGTGGCTTTCTCATCTGATTGGCTGATTAAACAAAGAAAACGTAAAGCTCGATTCTGATTGGTTCGTGTACAAGGTGAGCAGGCGAGTATGTTTTCTGTTTACGTATGGCGACCCTTGTAGATTATCGTCAGCTCATAGACTTCTCTTTTATTAGTATATTTAAATCACTTCAAAGTGAGACACCAGCTGAAGAAGCATGAGTAATCATTATGTATGTATTTTCAACCTCATGAAAATACTCACAACGTGGTATTTAGAACGACATTTTCGAATATATCTTTATACGCAGTCAGCCACCATATTTTATACATATATACTCTACGCTACAGGCTCGTTAAAGCATATACTTTTTGTACTTTCGTATGAAACTTCGCAGAAATGTAGGGAAAACTACAGCGATTTGTTTGATGTACTGGTATTTCAAAAAATATACGTCTTGATAGAGAAAATGTCGCCGAATATATTGTTATGTATATAATACAATTTCTTAAAATTTGCTTCTTTGCAAGGAAGTAAATAACTTTTTAATATAATTATTGTTAACAAATCAGTAATATAATACTACAATACCGCTTTTTGTCTAAATTCCTTGTAACATTCATCAAAGGTTATTATTTTCTGTAAATTAGCACATAGTTCCAGATAATCACAGATTATACCAGGGCCGCTTGCGGCCTGCAGTATAAGATGGATTATACGAAGATAAAGGAGATGAGTATAACAATGTGAAACCAACTTTATTTCGCTCTGAATAACTAAATTACAGCGTTTCAAAGAGCCACAAAATATTTAGCATAAATTAACATAAGTAAAACTTCTTCGCCATTTTATGAAGCAACCTGTGAAGAGATGAAAGTATGAAAAAACTTTTAGAAAACAACAAACAACCTATGATGACACAAGTCCAACTAACAAAGGGAGAGGAGGGTAGGGCATTGTTATACTCGTCTCCTTTATCTTCGTATAATCCATCTTATACTGCAGGCCGCAAGCGGCCCTAGTATAATCTGTGATTATACTTCAGAACAGTCGCCTCCTATAACAACGTGAATTTAAAGAGGACTTGTGCCATCTTCTGAACTAATATTCAACAACTGTCTAGCCGTATTTGGGTTGTAGTGAGGCCTGTAATAAAACCATCTAAAGGTGCTGTCTGTAGACCAATCAGCCAAACGAAGAATATCTTCCAGGGAGATACCCTTGTTGCATGCTGACGATGCTGATGCACCCCGGACTAAGTGAGCCTTAAAAATATTGGTATCAATGCCTGCTCTAGACAATATATCTCTTATCCAGCGACTTAAAGCCTCGGCAGATATAGGCTTGTGTGGTTTTATATACGAGAGTAATAATTTGTTCGGCTTAGTTGGGTCTTTCGGTCGAAACAGACGAGTGCGCCTTTCATATTCTTTAAGGCAGTCTACCACACAAAGGTTAGTATTGCAGGGGAAACTGGCATGAAAAGACCGTTTAAGGTCATGCCCAACCCTAGATTTCTTTGTTAATTCAGGAAGATGAAAAATTACTCCTTCCGGCAAAATTTGTCTGTACCTAAGATCATGCGCTATCACCTCTGGTACCCTTTCCATGGCTGTTAAAGCAAGCAGCAAACCTACTTTTTGAGACAAATCTTTCAGAGATAGGCTACCATTAGGACCCAATTGGTCTAGAAACGAGACGACCTTATCGACCTCCCAAGTACTTGAATACCTAGGTAATGGTGGTCTTAAGTTGTATGCTCCCTTCAAGAATTGTGTCAGGCTTTATTTTTCTCGTCTTCTCGCCCGCCGCCTCCGCTTGCAACTTGCCAAGTGTAGCGAAAGACGAGAAAATAAAGACTGACACTCAGGTTACACCGACTGGCTACGCGGTTCTGCCTTATATAAAGGGCTTAACAGAGCCTCTCTCCCGAGTTCGGCGGAAGCATGATATAAAATTTTCTAATAAACCTACAAGAACACTGCAACAAGAATTCCCCTCTCCCAAAGACAGGCCTGAAACCGAAAAGCAGACAGACGTCATCTACAAAATCCCCTGCAAAGACTGCTCTTGGAGCTATATTGGCGAAACGGGAAGCTGTTTCGAAACACGAAAGAAAGAACATATTAGGAATGTCAAACAAAACATAGCTAGCTCAAATATAGCGAGTCATTCTTGGATTAATGACCACATAATCAATTTTGAATATGAGAAAGTTATTGACAAGGGTAACTATCGGACAAGAAAAATATTAGAGTCGTGGCACACAGCACAGCTGAATCGGGCAATTCGAAACCACTACTAGAACAGCATGGCATATTAAGGCTTAACCTGTACATATGTATCATATTACTTTGTGTTCCATATTTGCTTGTATATAGTTTTATATTTCACTTTTTTGTTTCCCGTTGAAGGCAGCAGTCTGGCAGCCGAAAGCTCGAATTATAAATTATTTGGTCAGAGAACGTCTGCATTTATTTAAAAATGGAATTAGTTGTGATTTTGTACGAAGTCTATGTCTTAGGTGATACGGTTAATTAGTAATAACCAATTATGTAACAAAATGCTCCTGTTAACCAACATTACCATAAATAGCTTATTGCGTACGATTATTGACCCATCAGAAATTAACACATTATATATAGACTAATATAGATGCACTTTATGTAAAACTAAAATCAGTTCTTGTAATGCTTCCACAGTGCGTGTGTGTCTTAATATAAAATTGTAATGGCGACAACGAACTCAACAGTTACCTTGCATTGCAGACGCTCGCCCTCGAACATCCTCCATTAATGTCTTAATACAGTGCAATACAAATAGTCAGCAAAAATTGAAAAAACGCACTTGCATTCTCTGACCATGCAGAGAATAACAAAAAATTCGTTGTCTCGAGTGGGCTCGTCTGTTTTTTTTTTCAATAAACAGCAAGTTGTAAACTTCTTGAACGTTTGAAAATTTTGAGCAATACGGAAAGATTTGAAAAGATGAACAGATTTTAGGGCTCTGGGAGTTAAAAGGGCACAACGATCGGAATTTACAACGATCAGAAGTTGGTAACATGACCAATTTGGAATCCAATTGAAAATAAAAGAACAAACTAGTTAGCGGAAATTCCAAGTTTGCGTTTTTATTATACAGTCTGTAGGCATAATATAATCATGAACTAAACAAAACTAATTAAACTAGGCTATGGTAATTAGTACAAAACAGTGATATAATTTTATGTGAATTAACTTTCATATTCAGTAAGTATATAGCAAATAACTGCAAATATGAGGGTACATCGTAGAAATAAAACTAGACGTTGCATCACTTGTTGGCTTGTCTGTTGAATTAGCTGTAGGCTCATTGTACGCATAGCGTACCTATTTCAAACCCAAGTCCGCGTTTTATCCTCTTTGCAGAATCCGCACCTTATCCGCCTTCCGCAAGCGGAATCCGCATCCGTCATGCGTTACGCGTTCCAGTTTTAAGAGTTAAGACCTGTTGCAGACGTCGCATTTCCGTGCAATTTAGTCCATCGCGTTTAATTAATTTATTACATGAGTATAGAGATTTATTCATCGATAAGGCTGTGCGTAATAATCGTTCCAAATTAGCAATAGCCAATCGGCATCAAGAACGATAAAATTTCACTCGGTGAAAAATCATCGTTCACGGCCTTTGATTGGACGAACGATGTTTTTTCACCAGTGAAAATTTATCGTTCAGTGTTCTGATTGGCTGACCCGAACGTGCAACACCTGCTCGCAGGCTAGTGTAAACATGGAGTCTGATTTTACAAGTATTTTTTAACTCACCGAAAAGAGAGATTTAAGACAATTTCACTGATAAAACAACCACCTAAAATCATAACGACGACATTCGTGGCCTCATTAACTTGAAATAAACCTCATGGTTTCATTTTCAGCAAGAAAACAAAGCAATAAATGGTAAGAAATTCCATTTTAATATTTTGCTTGAGTATTTGTTTTTGTCAGTAAGATATATCCGTATCTTTATACACTCATCTTTATACTCATATAATAAACAAATTACTTCATGGTTGGTTCGTTTGTACGATTTTTATTATTCACTCGTTGTGAAGGATCGCTAAACTCACTCGTTCGCTGCGCTCACTCGTTCGTTTAACGATCCTTCACAACTCGTGAATAAAAACCGTACGCACTCACCAACCATGAAGTAATCTCTATATAACATATAAATGGAGCCAAGTCCCAGATACTATTTTGAACCAAAATTATAGCTTTAGGCCCGGTTTTTTCCTTCGCATTTTCAATCTATAAGACGTTTTATGTTTTATGTTCGACAGAAATGCGACATCCAAAACGTATCTTGTGCACACACTGTATGATATAATATAATCACGAAGTAAACAAAACAAAACGAAACTGTAGGCTATAGTAAAATAATACAAGATATGTAACAGTTTTCTTTGACTTATCTTTTATATTGAGTTGGTTGTTACATAGCAAATGACAGCAAATACAAGAGTCATCGTAGAAATAAAACAAAACGTTCCATCACTTGTTGACTTAGCTGTCGACTGAGTCTTAGCTGTTGGCTTGGACGTGGCTGGCATATCACATATCTCACTCGCTTTGAGTGATAAAAAACGTTTTCCTGAAAGATTTGAAGGTTGGTCACACATCCAGAAATCTTTGTCGCCATATTTAATATTATTTTCAGCAAAAGGTCGAAGCCAAACCAAGTCACAGTCACAAATCAGCGGGTTAAGACTTAAGTCCAAATGATCAAGGTTCTTAAGACCTTCAAATGCATTCTGTGAAATATTAGTAAGGTTGTTATTCTTCAAGTTAATTCTACTCAAGTCCATTTTCTTTAAAAATCCATTAAATGCAACGTCGGATGTGAGTTGGCAGCCTTCACAATGAAATTGCTTTACTTTAGAATATCGGAATGCATTCTCGTTAATCTTTTGAATTGGATTCTCGTTAAGATACACGACAAGAACGCCAGTTCCTTTTAAAATATCGTCTCCGATAGATTCTATTCCACAAGACACAGTTGCTAAGTCCCTTAAATTCGGCAGACCATTGAATAACTCGTTTGATAATATTTGAATACTTGTTCCACTCATTAACAATTCAGTAATACTTGTACCGAAATCTCCTTGGCCTATTTTTATGATGATGTTTTTATTTAACTGCGTAGATCTAATATCAAGACTCGCGACATTCGTTGAGTTCTGAAACAAATCATCAGGTAGAGTTTGCAAGGGGTTGCTGCCAACACTGACGCGTATCAATGTAGGTAGATTCGCAAACAAGCCAGCGGGAAGGGAGGACATACGATTATTCTCGAGGTAGACTCCACTGAGACGACGTAAGCCTTGAAACACCAAACCATCGTTAACAGTAAGCCCTTTTTGTTGATTTCTTATTGTCACCAAAGTTAAATTGGGCAGATTTTGGAAGCTTTCGTTACTTAGCGAGCGGATATCACAACTGTCAAAGTCGAGAACATTTGTGTTGCTTGGCAGCCATGACGGTATATCTTTAATGTTGGCATTGCTGCATTCGACGTGCAGAATATTATTGTCAAACGGATCTTTACATCTGCAATTCAGTTCGTTTCCTTTTTGTGGACAGGTAATTTCTACGGTTGTCACGACAAGAAAACAAGAAAACAGCAAAATGAAAGCGCAATGGACGTCCCATATCGACATGATTAAACAATGAAGCAATCTTCTCTCTTCTGAAAGCTAACGCCAACGCATCTAATCAAAATCTTATCGAAACCAGGCGGTGTGCGCGCTACGATCGCAAAGCATTGTGGTAGTAACTTTTCGCTTTTCGTGAGAAAAAACATGGCGATGTAGCTTCTAAAATGGGTAAGTTCTCACTAGTTTATTTCACTAATTTTGTCGAAACTATGGCCATTTTTTAAATATTTAGAAGCAATGGGTACACTTGTTTGTATTGTGTTCCTTAGTATATTAAAAAGTGCAATCGTCTCAGAATTTAAAGCTCGTCAATTTGCGTTGATGTTTTGCTGTAATGATGATCCAATTTGAGACGGGTCACCTTTTCATTTTGTTGTTTTATGTTACACTTTAAAAATTAACTTTTTTTATGTAAATGTATTGTTGACACCATAAGGTGTGAAAAAAGTTTGTCGCACCCCATCGCACCTCTCACCGTTTGTCTTTTATTTTATCTTTAAAATGTGTATTTTTTTCGAAGGATAAAATAGATTACAAATTATCTGAATCACTGGATGGCCATGAAGAGAGTGTTTAACCTGTCCACAGGTGATACACCAGAGAAACCAAAGGATAAGAAACCGGTTTGTCAACCTAATTCGAGAAGGGCTCTGTTTTCTACTGAAGAAAAATGTTCTAAAAATACCAAACAAGAAAAACCAATTCCTTGGTCTGAACAAGAAACAAAAGCCTTGGTGCAGTATGTATGCCTTTTCTGGAAAGACGCTTGGAATGACAAATGGCCAAGTACAAAGAACGAAAACTTTTGGAAGGAATGTGCAGAAGCAATTAACAAGACATGTTCTTCAAGTCGAACAGGTACAAATTAATGTTCCTTAATTAAATAGATCTTCCAAGTAATATATTTTACTTAGCGTTTTATAAATATTGTGATGATTCATACTTGTGATATTCATACTTGTGACTAAATATGTTTCCTATATACAGTACTGTGAATTGGGCAAAAGTCCTACAGGTACTTCTGCACATTTTCTTATTTCAATCATAGTTCAATTCATCCTTGTTTTAAGGTGTGTCTTGTAGAACCAGAGTACTAAAGCACATGACAAAGAAATATCCTACCTTGAGTGATGCAGAGGAAGCATTTGACATTGATTATATTGTTCATGAAGATAAGAATGTTAGTGGAAAATCTCCCATAACACCATCGAATACCATGGTAATTAATGATAACCTGTCTCCTATATTTAAAACAACATCGTTTGAGAAGTCATCCTCGTCCAGTAGAAGTGTTGGTGGTATTGTTCAAGAATTTATAACCACTTTTATGCACACCATGTCACACAGATTGAAAAAGCAACTGGTTCATTACTTATATAAGCTTTTGGTCATTGAACTGGGTGGCATGCCGCTATACCAGTTTGTTCAAGAAGATTTCCTTGATGTGAGTTTAAGTGCAATGAACACTTTATTTAAGGAAAACAAAAAGAATCTTGTTTATAGCCTGTCTCGCTGCTTTGAAAGAAGAGGCACTGAGTTGGATACAAGAATGCCATTGCATCGTATGCCATTTGGTCTTATAGATTATAACTTGCGGTTTTTTTCTGCTAATAACACTCAGAAGATTGGTATCGAAGATCATTATGTTCAATGGTTGGAGACGATGTTTGCCCATTTTGGGCATAAGTGGATGTGTTTGCATCGTGGTCCTGTTTGGCAGTATGAGGTAAAGGTTGAAACTGATGACCAATCAAATGAAGGTGCATCAGAGGTGTCTGATATTTTGCAAGATGCATTAGAGTTTAGTGGTATAAGCAGTTTGTCTTTCGACATGGAAAGCATCAATCTGGAACCACAAACAGGTAACTTTTTTAAATGGTACTTTGTACATCACACTTAAATATAAAGTGGGGATCACACTATGTGGAAATCACTGTCTTACAAGACACTAAATATAAATGGCAACATCTGTGTAAAATAATATAGCCATCATAATTCTAATAGAATTTTATAATCATTTCATTTTGTCAGTAGGTGATCTCAGGAGATTGATGGGTTTATGTAATGGATATTATTTTATGCAGATACTGGACATGGTCGTTTAGTGCAAATTTAATAAATCAATCAAATCTTATTCACACTTTGTTTAGATGATTAACTCAGCAATTAAACAAGCTACTATAACTCAAGTTCAACATGTCTAATCTTTAGGAAATGCACAGGTTCAACATGTCCTGTCTGCAGATGAAGGGGAAGAGATCATTTGTGACTCACAAATAGGTAAATATAAGATTGAAGCTATTCCAAATAAAGTGTGTGTCATCAGACTAATTACACAATTTAAATCTGATTTAAATTATGCATAGTCTATTTATAATGCTCATTTTGTTCAGAATATCTTAAATTTCATATACAACTAAGCTAATATACTTGTTAAGCTTTGTGGAAACACCACGTAAATTTATTATTGCAGAGCTTTCGATCCGTAAGCTCGGATCTTCATCAGTGCTATAATAATATGACTATTTGAATTCACGCGCCCCTTTTTTATGTGAGCTTACGGATCGAAAGCTCTGCAATAATAAATTTACATGGTTTTTCCACAAAGCTTAGTATATTGTATTCATCATGCAAACGTACAAGAAACTTATAACTAAGCTGTTGCACAATCTTTAGAGACCAGTATAAATTTCTTCTCTGATGACACAGAAGACTTCACTTGTGTTCCACAAGCAGGTAAAGTGGAAAGTTTTTACGTCTTACTTGTATAATAGTATGTGCATGATATACTCTAGAATCGTACTTTCTGGTCTGTTCTATAAAGCCTGTTGAATGTATTCAAGCAAGTTACTAATATAGTCCAGTGCTTTAGAAAATACCGAAGAAATTTTCAACAGTACAACTGATGACACTGAAAAAGTAACACTTCTGGACTGCAGCATTCATGAGTCTCAAAATGTGGTACCACATGTGTCTCATCTATGGACAGGTGCACGTTGCACCAGTGAGCTGGAAACACCTTTGACTCAGCCAGATCCTCGGGCTATGGAGCAACACCATGGTATACGACAGGATGTTTCAAAGAAGAAGTATGAAAACCCTTGGAAATACAATCCATTGAAGGTACACTTTATGCCAAATGTAGATAAATACTGTGGGATATATGCTGTAGTGTAATGTTATACCTATATTGAAAGTATTTTTATTATTTTTTAGAGTAAGGTTAATGTCGCAAGTCTGGGACCACGGTCTATTCAAAGACATCTTTCGAATTCCCAATTTAACAGGACTGCTAACGTACAGGTACACATACAGAAACTGAAGTACTTGTAAGGAATAACATGATAACATTTAAGAGTATGTCTAGTAGTATACCAGTACAAGGAATTTCCATGTTACTTTAACTTATCTAGATAGAAGCTCTGAGGCAGGCCAAAAAAAGTAATCAAGACGGAAGGTGGTGGATAAAGGCAGATGCCTGTGACGTTCGTTCAGGTTTGCGGGAAAGCATGCGTGGTGAATGGGCTGGTGATGAAGACCTTGGATCTGGTGCAGTACAATTATTGCATAAAGAGTACAGGTCAAGATGTCAGTCTGTTCGCCAGTTGGGTGTCATTGCACAAAAATTGGTTGAGCTGACATCTGACATGGAAAATGATCTGGTGTTCCTTGTAGAAGGCGAGAAAATGGCGAAAAAGGAATATGCTAAGGCGATTGAAATTTCCGGTAAAAGAGAGTCAACTCTTATGGAATTAGCATGGAATGTTACTGGTTTTGAACGTTTAATTGAGCAAGGAAATGGATTTATAAATAAACTAACAAATTTTATGGAGCAAATTAAGATGGGAGAACCTAACAAAGTTACAGAGAGTTTGCATTGTTTCAAAACAAGCGCCCTTCAATATTTACGCGAACTTTATACAAAGAAGAGGTCACCTGCTTCACATCTTCTGATATTTATGATATCAGACGAGTCAAGAAATAGGAAGCCATATGCCAATCCTGTACGATTTTTGCCATACCATTCCTTAACAGATGCTAAATTACGAGACCTGGAACTGGAAGTTGAATCAGATATGAAAAGTCTTGGTATGAATGTTGTTGGTAAGTACTATTTATTTGCACATTTGAGAAAATACATGTACAGTGTATTAGTCAGGGAGGCAGAGGTAATTTTACCTACCTTCTCGAGGGACAAATCAATTTTGCTCTTAAATTGTCCGTTGGATGCCTAATATCACAATTCTGAATGTTGTTTGGCCCGATTTATCTTGTGGGCTTCGATCAACACGTTTTTCTTCAGTTTTATTATAAAACTATTATGTGGTCAAAAATAGTAAACTTTCAAATTCGCTCATTTCAAAAATAACTTGTATCATAAGAAAGCTTATAAAAAACAACATATAAGACATAATTATGGGCACCGTTGTTTTTCAAGCCGTTTTTGAGTTATTGCTGCTTCAAAATTGGAAAGTGTCCTAAAATTTCCTGGGCACTTGTCGGAAAATAAGTTTTCAAACGCTCATAACTCAACAAAAATGTGAAAAATAAAAGTAACCATAATAATGTGTTATATGTAATTTTTTATTACCTTTTTGATAACGTAAGTGGTTTTTCCTAGAAATAAATCTGAAATTTCGCCTTTCTTAACAATAATATAGTTTTATAGAAAATTTCGGGAAAACGTGTTGGCTGGAGCCCACAAGAAATTTTATCGCGTGCAACATGCAGAAATGTATTTATTAGATCTAAAGGTACAATATAAACATAAAATGAAATTGTCCCGCGCTATGGTAAGTAAGCATATATTTTTGTACCTCTGCCTCCCCAACTATATATTGTAAATACATGTGTAGCTAACTAAGCCATTATTATTTCTGCATTAAGGATTTTCTACAGATGGCGAATTCAATTCACTGCGGACAAATGGTAAAAAAAGGCCTATATCTACCATAGAAATTGCTAAGCTTGCCAAGAAAGCTGCAAAATCTATGAAAGCTGCAGATGTTTCAAAACTTTTCACTCTAGATAATCACGGTAAGTTATATTTTAGTTGTGCTGTTCTCGGTCATTCTTTTAATCAGTAAGACACTATGCCTGAAACAAATTTGTGTAATCTTCTCAGAAACAAGCATCATCGCACAAAGCTGAAAGTCTTGAACGCCGCATGATAAATTGCTTTTTTAACACTGGCGTGTTGCTTTGTTCATTTATGTAGACAAACCAATAAAACATCACGATGCTGTCCCGCTTGCAGATGTGCAGTGGTTGGACAACGTTATGAAAAGTAATTGTGGTCAACCAATTTCATTTCGCGATGCATCGTTAATGTTGCGGAAAAAATTGTTCCCTCCCCCCTATGATCCACATCCATGGGTGACAGGTAGGGCGGAAACAACTGTTGAAATACTACGATCCATATTGGCTATATATGAGTTCAGATTGCAGGTAAGAAAATTGAAAGATAATCAGGAAGACCCAGCTGACTTCGCAAAATTTCTCTATCAACCTGAGTTCGACCGTGATACTGGTGAATACATTCATCATCGTGAAGATCATAACCATTTGTTGAAACGAATTATTTCAAGCCTTCGGGAAGGACTCATACCTGGTATAGATCTCAGATACTTTCGAGACGCCTTGAATGATGGAACAACGGGACTGACGTATGAAGCTCTTACAGGGAAAAACAAACAGTCTGTGCCAGACTGTGAACGCATCATCTCGACAGGAGTCATATCGTTTCTGGAGAGGAAGGTTATTAGACAATCTTATTACCCTCATCTGGAAATTTATTACAGTAATTTAAATTATTATTGCTTTTATTAAAGGGAGACAAGACTGGTGCAGAAGTTATAAAGAGATTGCATAATTGGCACAAGGCTGTTGATGGCAGAGGTTTGTCCGAAAATGATCGATCTGCATACTGTGAGGCAATGAAATTTTGATTGCTTGATGAGTGGATTCCTTGGCACAGACAGAATCCAGATTATTCTCTTCTGGATGTGAACAGGCAAGTTTTTTTTTTCTTCTGAAAGTTTTCATGTACAGTGTATGTTTACTTAGTATTTTTGTGTATATTATTCCCATGTAGTGTTTGTCGCGGACATGGTTATTCTATTGCATAGTAGTTTTATTTTTTGTGTCAATTAGGCCTGTGAAAGGAATCTGTGGCTTGACACGTGAGGTGGTGATTGGACTGGTTGCAAATCTTGAAAGTCGGTCATTGCGTAGAGTAGAAAATCTCCAAAGAGGTATACAACCTGAACATCCAAGATCATCATCTACTGACGACGTTGAAGGATTCATTTCCCTGCTGCATGAAATGCTCGGTCCAATTTTCGACATTAAACAGTTTAACAGTCAGCAACCAAAGATTCTGAATGAATTCAGAAAACGAATTGACGGTGATTTGGGATTTTTCTACTGGACCGGAGCAAAAACACGATACAATGACGCTGAACTACCTTCCTTTAATGAGCCCTCAGGACCAGGGGTAAAGGAAAGATTGGACCAAGTACAGGTGTCTAGAAGAGGCGATCCTGGCGTTTTTGTCGCAAACCGGGCATCTCTTCCTCAGAGAGGCCAACTGACTGCAAGAGCCCAATTTCATCGCGCCCCAGTGGCCTTACCGCCATTGCCACTTACTTAATACAGATACGACTTTTATTGTTTAAACTCAGTTTCAAATGATTAGAGTTGAAAGCTCATGAACTAAGAAAAAGACGCTGCACACAAAAATATTCGTTAGTGAAAAAAACGACTTTAAGCAGCTGTCTTGGTATAAATCCATCACTGAGATGTTCCAGTAATAATGTAAGTTCAAGTGATGAGATATTAAATTTAACAAATTTACAAGATTTAATATTGAACAACTGAAAGCGTAGGTAGGGAATATTTACATGTATAATACAATACTTTACTTGACATGTTTACTTGCTTTAATAACCTCCTTGTTCCAAAGTCCTTGTCTTGAAAGTTCTAGGGTAATATAGTACCCAACCCTCCAAAAATTTGTACAAAACCTAATGTGTTTCACTGAAACATCAAACTCGGATTCATGCAAGTGTGGTAAAACATACTTCGTTAATTCACTTGCAATATAGCCCACCTTTTTATATTCAGCATCGGTTTGAACAAATACTGCTATTGCATTGTTGTCAAATGGATTGTCAGGTTCATGTTCCAGTTTCGCAAAAACAGGTCGATTGTATTCGTGGAGGTATGAATAAGCTTCCTCAAGGGCATCTTGTCTACATGTTGAGTGACATGTGCCAAGCACTTTGAAGGGTAACGAGTGTCGAATATCTTTGTGACTGTCAGAGCTTTCTTCAAGATCCAGCATAAGGTTACTTGTTTCTTCTGCTTCCTGTGTTGTTATTGTCATTATTCCTGATTCATCCTGGCACTTTGTAAATTTCCAAAGAACAATATAATCTACATCATCGATCTTAACTCGGCAATATGAGTTACATGTCACTTTTTGGTTTATTTTAATGTCTGCCTCTCTTTTTACCAGGCCATTAAAATTCTTTCCATTAATTTCAATTTTGATCTTGGTAAACTCGATGGACATAACTGGAAAACATGGGATTGTCCAAGAGAACCAAGACTTGTCAACACCTCTAACTGATACATGCAACTCTGTTCCTTGGTCTAAAAATGGAAATTTGAAATGTTGGAAACAACAGAAGTATAATTAACCAATTACATTAATTGCTGCTTTCAGGCAAATTTATAATCAATTCAATTCTAACCCATCAAGCCCCAGAGCTCAATCCAACAAGCAGGGTACACCATGCTTGTTTACTACAAACATGCAAGTTTTGGCATGTATTAGTCGATAATAATTTAAATAG
Source organism: Muricea muricata (assembly GCA_963855995.1). Lineage (NCBI taxonomy): Eukaryota > Metazoa > Cnidaria > Anthozoa > Malacalcyonacea > Plexauridae > Muricea > Muricea muricata. Next base: position 58,591,866 of record OY979716.1, read on the forward strand.
AACAGTGCTACTAGATACTGTAGTAATACAATACAGATAAAATCATGGATAAAGCATGGTTTTATCCTGCTTGGTGTTGATTAAATAGGGTTTCTCTTGTTTTGAGACTTTAAAACCCTCTGGTTTTGACACTTTAGAACCATAGAATCATCTGACAAATTAGGGTGCACAGCATGTTGCTCCTTCATGTGTTTAATAACATCATACTTTTGGCCATGCATCATGATACATTGCTTAAATTACATGCATATTTACCAAAGTTTAAGGAGTCATTGGCTTCATTGGTTAAAGGTATCTAAAAAAATGAAAAATTTGATTTGAACAATGGACAACATTCAAGTATATATGTGTGTTAAAAACTCTAATCCTGTGAAAGGCAAGTCCTTGATTTCCCCTTCCTTCAACATTCACAATATGTTAAATGCAACTCACCATTTGTAACCAAGGGAAACTGTTTTGCTTGTTTCCATTGTGCATGTTAATATTTCCTGCAGCCAGGTCATTTGCATACTGTTTACCAATAATGCTGATCATAGTTATGGATATATACATTAAACAGGGTTGAGTGTTAGAGGTTTTTTGTCTATATTTAAAACTATGAAAATTTTAATACCACTGCTGTCTAAAACCTCATGCTAAGGAAAGGATACGCCCCACAATAGTGTTGGAGTTCTTTGTCAGGTTCTTCATCCCATTTAGCCAAAGGCTGAACCTCTAATTTAGTGGGATCAAAAATAGTTTGGTGCAGAAACACTGCTTCTGCACTTGCAAACCAAACTGGATATAAATCAGGACAGCCCTTTTTCTTTAGCTCATGTAATAATTGACCAGACCTCACAAAGGCAAATGCTTTATTTATTCCAACTCCACGAACGTTTTTCAAATAGTCACATCCTGCAGCAATACAGGCCTGAACAAATTGAGCCATTGTGATACTCAATGCAACAAGCACTGCATCAAGCTCAAAATAATCTCCTTCTCCATTTGATCCAAGTTTTACAACAATCTATTACATTGAAAGAAAACATGCAAATGACATACACATCTGTGATGCATGCAGCAAATATTAAATAAAGCCTGGATGCTAACCTTCTTACAGCCATAAACAAGTAGGTCTGAATCCTCAGAGATTGCCAAGTCCACATATCCATGTATCATTAGGAAAGCAATTTGGGCATCACTTTCATATGGGGACACCAGATATTTTATACCTTTACCCAAGCAAAGCTTAGACAAAAAATAATTTAATCACATTAAGTACCAAAGTACAAAAAATGTGGTGTTCAACATTGCCATAGTTGAGAATGTATTAAATTAGTATATCGATTTTATTGGTGCGATGGGGGCCAACCTTAAAACGGGAAGTTTTATCTATTCTACAATCCGGATTGCCCTTCAAGGTTTCAGTCCCTACCTTTATACATTCAACGACATCTTTATATGTTATTTCGGCGCTTTGGCTGAGTAATTTCTTCCTTTTCCCATTGTCGATACTCTGCTTTTGCGCTTCTTCTAAACGCCGTTTCCTGTCGCTATTTTGGGAAAATAACCGTTACATATTTAATTAAAAGTACAACAAAAACTCAACTATAAGTAATATAATTAATGTACCTTTGCCTTCGGGCTGCTTCACATTCTTTCGCTTTTAACGGTAGCCCGTCAAATACAACAAATGGCACTACTCCAGAATCTATCATTAATTGTACGTAGCTGTTAAATATTTGAACAAACCTGAACACAATAAATCATAGTAAGATATTTTAAAATATTACAGTCAAATCCGGTGTTGCGTGACAATATTGCAAAGTTGCCGGATTTGACTGTAAACATTCCAACATTCGAAGCTATTTAAAAAATAAAAAGTATAAATGATTTATTACTCACCTCTCACGATTTCCACTCTGAGATATAGAAACTGCCAATGCTTTATGAATAAAGCACGATGCATCGACAGCTGCTGTTTTTCCTGAAAAGCTACTAAGATGTACTTTTGACGAATAAGATTTAATAAAAGGAAAAAGGCAATTTATTCCCATACTTAATATTAATATATGGAGATGTTTACATGACCGCGAGCAAATGCAAATGAAGTGCCTGCGGGTTTAATTTTTAAGTGAACCACAATGCTTTGCGATCGTAGCGCGCACACCGCCTGTATCGAAACGTAACAGTATTTTGCTTACGTCATAGGTAATTGAACTTTGAATATTAAAACACAGTTAAAGATAGATACACGATGCGGACATCGTTAGAAAAATTCATAGACATAGTAGGTCTAGATTGCGGACTCTCCATCGGAGGCGTGACCTGTATGATAAATCCAAGATGGCGCGGGAACCGGGCAAAAAACTATAAGACTCTACAGGGAAACCCATGTTTTTCGCGATTTAAAACGTCTCGTTGCTTGGAATCGCTTCGAATCAACATTTTTTGGAAACAACTAATTATTGCGGAAGTTTTGAGCACTATTTGTGTAATTTCTGCTGAATTCCTCGTGAAAATCTCGCTCGTGAAATGTGTTGTAAATTGGTCACTTGGTCAGTTCGAGACATTTGTTGTCCAAAATATGTATTTTTGACCGGCTTTGGCCTCTTGGGTGTTATTATGACCTACAGCTATCCTAAATTAAACATTTACAAAACGATGGAGCAAGATCTTCGAGTACAAATCGATTGTTCGCTTGATTTGTGTGGTGTGTGATACCTGATACGTTAGTAATATTTACTACATAGATACGACTTCAAGCCAACGTACTGTTTTCGAACTTCAAAGACGGATAGGTTATCAAATAAATATTGTCTGAATTATGTAATATGCATTACCAAAATATAATCGAAAACTGGTGCTACAGCTGCTAGTTTCGTTGGTGTGAATCGTGTGTGAAATGTGGGTAGAATTAACTGAACAATCCACAGTTTAATTTGAATTTAAACTATATGTTTACTTTAAAATTAACATAATGGTAAACTTTGGCATACTTTTGCATACACTGTACATAGAATGCGACATGCACCTGCTTGCTAGCTTGTGCAATATTGGAGCAAAGTCTGCAAACATGCGAGTATGGTAAAGCAATATTCTAATGCCCATTTGCTATATTCCAATGAACAATTAGTCGTGATTATAAAATCATAAATAATTCATAAAGAAATCTGCACAAATCATCAGAAAATCTGGGCTAACCTGCCAACTGTGCTCAATATTGACAATGATAAATTGATGATGATAAATTTACTTACTGAGTCTGAGGGTCATCAACCAAACTGAACCCAGGCCACCTGATTAGACTCTAGAAGTTTTCTACATTTCTGCGCAAAATTCTCTGGTGAAAAGGATCTTTTATGCGCAAACTAAAACTTTTCAGTCTGGGTAGTTTGCACACACTCAACACAAATTTAACCTAATTAAGCCTAATTAAGGGTAAAAGACATTGTATGAAGTAAACACAAATACCGCTAGAATAATTTTCAAATTGGCAACGTCAAAAAAGTATCATCTTGCTCCATAGATTCATCGACACACTGTGCACTGCATTACAGTATACATGATTGTAAATGAAAATCACACACCACACAAATCAAGCGAATAATCGTTTTGTAAATGTTTGATTTAGGATAGCTGTAGGTCACAATAACAACCAAGAGGCCAAAGCCGGTCAAAAATACATATTTTGGACAACAAATGTCTCGAACTGACCAAGTGACCAATTCACAACACATTTCACGAGCGAGATTTTCACGAGGAATTCAACAGAAATTATACAAATTGTGCTCAAAACTTCCGCAATAATTAGCTGTTTCCAAAACATGTTGATTCGAAGCGATTCCAAGCAACGAGACGTTTTAAATCGCGAAAAACATGGATTTCCCTGTAGAGTCTTATAGTTTTTTGCCCAGTTCCCGCGCCATCTTGGATTTATCATACAGGTCACGCCTACGCAATAGTAATTATACTATGAGTCAGCAATCTAGACCTACTATATCTATGGAAAAATTAAAAAGACACTGTTAACAACTTGCATAAAAAGTTATTTATAAAAACACTAAGAGGCAAATGTTGCATTGAATAAATTTACTCATTGATCTCGGAGAACGTGCATGAGAAAAAGCTGTTCTTAAAACGTTCTGTTCTACACTTGTATAGTGATAGATCTTGTGAATTTCGGGTGTTGTAGTGGTGAACGGTTTCTCTAGTTTGTTTGTAGCGACCTTGTTTAATAATTTTAATAAAAATAATACTTGTTTAATAAAGTATTTATACAAATTTTCGAACGCCTAGAATCAAGTGTTTCACAACCTGCAGTCTCCAGTCAGTTCGTCGTAAAAGCAGCTAGGGAAAATGATTTGCATTACTCGTCAGTTTTGGACTTTCCAGATCTACGGATTGGTATTGGGTTATCGAAGTACCCCAGACTTCACAACTATATTCTAGAATTGAACGGATCATATCATCAGGGCGATGTATATTTTGATCAAGTCAACTGGTGGTATACCACACCATCGCAATATTCTGAGTTTATTGTTACATGATGATTATAGCATAGGTTCTATTATACTCAGTAGCGGCGCCAGCGCGATAAGTGAGGAGGACATATTCATATATTCGTGTTCTGCACAATTAATTTCTTTTGAAATCGAATCAAAAGAAATTAATTGTGCAGAACACGAATATATGAATATGTCCTCCTCACTTATCGCGATAAGTGAGGAGGACATATTCATATATTCGTGTTCTGCACAATTAATTTCTTTTGAAATCGAATCAAAAGAAATTAATTGTGCAGAACACGAATATATGAATATGTCCTCCTCACTTATCGCGCTGGCGCCGCTACTGATTATACTAGTATATTTAGTTTATTATTCCTCATAGCTTACATGCATGAGTAAGCAAATAGTTTTTGCGATTAACGTAATTAGGGCCATTTATACGAGCGAAAATAGGCCGCGGCTTAAATAGGCCGCGGCTTAAATAAGTCGAGAACACAGCCTTTTATACGCCAGTTTTACTAAATTTATTAAAATAGCCCAAAACACTCGTATAAATAGACCATAACAAGGTCACCGAAGTTTTAAATATCCATTACCATGACAACAAAAGGAAAATGGCTCGCGTTAGAAAAAAAGCTACACGAAAGGCCTTACTTGACTTGCCTTGGTCGCGAACGAAGCGTTTTTACAAGGTTTTCCCGCCTAAAATTGGCCCCGGCCAATTTAATACGAGGCCCGAACCTTGGGCTAAAATTATCCGCGACTTATTTTAGTCGCAAAGAAATTGTACGTTTATACAGACGTTCTCGACTTATTTAAGCCGCGGCCTATTTTCGCTCGTATAAATGGCCCTATTGCCTCGTACCACAAATGAACGTAGCGGACATGACTGGGACGGATATGAGATTGCGTTGGTCAACCGCATTGCTGGAACTCGCTTTAACGTACTATATTGCGTAGGGGAAACAAGTCATAGTCATTAACGACCAGAAACACAAAGAATAAAGAATTGTCAAGGATTGTAGAGTTGTGCTCAGTAGCAAATAAAGAGAAGTAAACCGTTGAACTGTTAGAAGTAAATTCATAAAGACAATAATATAATTAATACAAGTAGTATTTGATATCTCTCCAGGGAAAAGTGGGGTTGATGAATAGAATTGAATAGCTAGTAAAAAATTCAGGGTATCTAACTCCATAGTGACCTGTAAAAGAGGTCACTATGGAGTTAGATAGCTTGAATATTTAATTAGCCACCTTTCGCCACTATAACAAAATAAAATAAAATAAAGTCTAATTTTATTTCACACAAAACTCTCAGAATTTAAAATCTGACCAAAATCACTAATCTCATGTCTCTGATTAATCAGGACCACAACCGCTACAATTGTTAATTTCAATTTTCACAACCTTGGCACTTGCTTCACCGCATTTCTTCCTGTCTGCTCCCTCGGTGACCGACTCAACATTTTCACACTTTCTCTTAACTGCATCTTTTGTAAAATCGACGAACGAAGGTCCTCCACATTCAAACGACTTTGAAACAGCCTGCTTTGTCAACACATCTGATCTTTGATACGTTAACAAAGATCTACGATCCCTATGACCTGTACGAGCCATGATCAACTTATCTGGAACACCTTTCTCCAATCCACGAGTTACTGTAGTCGCTCTTAAACTATGATTAGTAAAGTTACCATTAACACCAGCTTTCTTACACGGATTTCGTACCGTCTGTCCAAGTACGTTATGGCCGACAGGATTTGACGTAAACCATTCTAAAATAAAATACAAGACAGCAGAATAAATTACCGATGTCTTATACCAGCTAAATGAACACTACACCCATTAAAAACTTTCCATCTTTCCATATAATCAAAAGTATATACCTACCTGGGTCGTCCGTCCTCATATTTACGACGTGCACTAATGAATCTTTCTGGATCGCTCTTTGAGGACAGTTGCCAAATATTTTTTATACAAGGCACCGTTCAGGGCGATCCCGATTTGCATGATGCTCAACACATTTAGCTTTCATTGCACGATGTTTAAGGCCACCAAGATTATTTTTTCGCCAAACGAACAGTAGACCAACTTCTCTTCCTCATGATCATTTCCTTTCCCCCCGACCAAACTTAGTTGGCTAAACCGTAAACGCGTCTAAGCTCTTGCCGACTTCGGAGCGAAAAATTCTATCATTCTTTATGCACCTTTAACAGTAGATTTAAAAGTTTAATAAAGTTAAAGCCATGTTCGTTATAGCTATATTTTTCAATTCAGATACCAGATAACAATTGCCAATATTTATGGTGTAAATTAATGTGGTGTAAATACTCTTTCACTGGAAATTGTTTTACACATACGGTCGACCGTCGACGTAACTGGATATCTGACTGTGTTAGGGCCCAAACCACAGAGTACTACACAGAGGGCTTACTCGACGAAAAAAGCGTAACGCGGTTTGGTAGTTGTCAGGGGGGTGAATGCCTCGATGCACTTGCTAAGAATTTTATCCCAGCAAGTGCATGGAGGTATTCACCCCCTGACAACCTCAAAGGGCTCTGACCTTCACCGCCATTTTGAATTTTTCAGGGGGGTGACCACCACTCTTTAGCTCACGTTTGAGCAAAAGGCCGTTACGCAAAAATCATAGGAAAATAACTGAAATGAGCCGTCTGTGCAGTACTCTGTGCCCAAACTGGTATCAAATTTATTGACCAGTTGCGATGCATATTGGCCTGATTCACGCTCGTGTGCCCCTTCTTAACTCTTTCTGTGCTGTAATATCTAAATATTACTTTAGTAAAAATTTGTTATTACTCACGTAAAAGGCACACCACTATAGTTGAAATGCAAAAGTATAAATTTTTCAAAACTGCACGGAGCCGTATTTCTACATTTTATAATATTTTGCAAACAAAGTTGACACTTTTATTAAATTAAGGAATCTCTTTTTAAGTCGAGCGCCGTTTCTGCTTAAGTGGGATCAGGTACTGCAAACAGAGCAGGATAACTTAGCGAAAGTAATAAAACTCTGAATTGTGTTTACGCACCGTTGGGTTCAGTTCGTGTTGTCTGACATAAAAATAATTAAAGCTGCGTATTATACAGGGTGCCCCAAAAACTATTGAAAATGATCTATTGTTAACATTTGAATGCCCTAGCACTTGTTAAAAAGTTAAAATACTTTGTAAAGTACGTTTGTTTTGCTCATGGGGATTTACATTTGTAAATTGTTTTCTCTAAATCAAATAACCATGCATAAAATTTGATTGCATTTTTAATATGCACTCGTAAGTTTAGTTTTTTTGTCTGGCATAAAAATGGTTAACACTGAGTATTACTATTAATTATGACAGTTATGTCAATACTTTATCCACTCGTGGGTTCAATTTAGTGCTAGTCATTGAAATTCTAACAATAGATCATTTTCAATATTTTTGGGGGGTTTTGGGACACCCTATACAGGGTGTCCCAAAAAAACCCAAAAACTATTGAAAATGATCTATTGTTAGAATTTCAATGCCTAGCACTATTTAATTGCAAACCGTTAACCATTGTTATGCCAGACAAAAAAACTAAACCTACGAGTGCATATTAAAAATGCAATCAAATTTTATGCATGGGTTATTTTAGCCTATTCAATTTGGCTTTTATCAATATTCCCATGAGCAAAACAAACGTACTTACAATCGTACGTACAAAGATATTTTAGTTTTTTTAACAAGTGCTAGAGCATTCAAATGTTAACAATAGGTGATTTCAATAGTTTTTGGGTTTTTTTGGGACACCCTGTATAAATCTCTGTACAAACATACTTTATGCATGAAATTTTACTTATGTCAAACTTTATTATCTCGATATTATTAACTGGCAGGTTTAATTACAACGCCAGTGCTGAGACATTCGAATTTTAACAATACGTTTTTTCAAACTCCTCAAAGGTTTTTAAATCGATCAATATTTTTGAACGTTACTATTGGCACGACTGTACTAATTCTTGCACGATTATAGAATGTATTTTAATTCCAACAGCGAATTCATAGATTTATGTTTAAAATTAATCATAATAATTGATCATAATCAATAATTTAATTAATTACCATGACATATTCTACCCATGAGATATTTATAGTAACTTCTGTTAAAAAATACACCCTCTGAAATCTACTAGTTTTTGGCTCACCCTAGGACGGGTAATGGCTAAAGAGGATAGACGTGAGGTAGGTGAATGAAGAAGGCGGCTTTCTTTCATAACTCTTAAAACGAGAACGAATCAACAACGCGACATTCCTAAATTGTGGTTAGGTTCAGGGTAAGGGTTTGGATGACGTTTAGGAATGTTATAAATGTCTGGTTCTTTATGGCATACAACGAAACCCGGACCGGACTCGGACCCGTAGAAAACCCGGACTCGATAAAAACCCGGACCCAACACTCGGACTTACCTTTAGAAAAAACCGGACTGCTTTTACAAACCCAGACTCGATAGGTATTAAGACTGCATTCGAAACTGGATTCATTAAAAACGAGTTACTAAAAACTTTGCCCATCAGTCGGCAGAAAATTAAAGCAATTTGACCACCCATGTTCTAGTAAGCTACGATGAAATGTAAAATACGTGAAATTGCTAGATATTGCTTCTTAAAATCTTTCATTCAACAATATAAAAATAATTTGCTCTTTTACAAAACATAACATAACGTAACTATTTTTATATTGACAAAATAATCCTGCTATATTAAAAATTTTAAGAGACAGCAATAACGTTGGGATGGTCTAAGGATAAAGACAAACTTGGTTTACTTCATATATTTATTCACTACAATTTTGTTTCGTATGCCAGGCAAAGCCTGCCACACTCATCAGGCGATAGTCGCGTGATGGTAATGCCTAGGAAATTTGATACTATTTACATACGGTTCTTGACGTCAGTGGAAAGCAAAAATTACAAATCATTAAAATAGTTGCTGAGTAAATTTTCCTTCTATGCTTACAAGTTGATACGAGTTCATTTCTAGAGTTCAGGGAGCTTAGCTTCCTAGGCATTACCATCAGACGCGACTATCACCTGAAGAGTGTGGCAAGCTTTGCCTGGCATACGAAACAAATTTTTTAGCAACTCGTTTTTAATGAATCCAGTTTCGAATGCAGTCTTAATACCTATCGAGTCCGGGTTTTGTAAAAGCCAGTCTAAAGGTAAGTCCGATTGTCGGGTCCGGATTTTTATCGAGTTTAGGTCCGAGCCCGGTCTGGGTTCGTAGTATGCCGTTCTTTATTCGTTCTCGTTAAGAATCTTGAAAAACAGCCGCCCTTAAAAAGCTACCGCTCGTCCATCCCTTTTACTTTTAGCTATATAATGTCGGAAACTGACAGATAAGTCAATTACGTTGATAAATAGTTAACTATTGAAGGCCTATAATGCATGCTTTAAATACATAGAACGATTGTGTTGTTGGACAGAGTTGAGGAGAGACAGCTGTGAGAGTGTGACCTAGTCCGAGCGCTATTCGAAGTGAGATTTAGTATAATAATTTTTGTTTATTCGTATTGTTGTTGGTAAATGAATTCTAGCTATAAAACCTACGTGGTGATTATTTTTGTGACTTGTCGAGGACCACAGTTCTGGAGGCAACATTCTCGACAATAAGACCGTATCGGCCGGTAGGATGCCAATGGCAGAGAACTTATAGAGTCTAATAATGATAATAATCTTTATTCAGGTAACCAATTTCACCAAAAAGTTATTTACAGTTGGTAGCTGTAATTACCTGATTTAACAAGAAACATATACAGTAATAAGAATGGCTATTTTTATAGAAAATTATAGACTTCTTTGAAAAGAAGCAAGATTTGGTGTATCACGGATGGTCACATCAAGCGTGCTCCAATCTTCTACAGACTAATTTGTCCACAGACCCTAGTTAGTCCTAGATTTACATTTACAAATGTCCTTATTTCGTGCCCGCAGCGGAGTTTAAAATGCGTTGCAATGGACAATTAGCATAATACACTAACATTCGATCTGGGCAAAAAGAACAAAATCTTTTACCACAGCCAGAAAGAGGATGCTAAGATTAATAGAATTGCATAGTTCGGTGACAAAATGTTGTAAAGTACTTAAAGTATAACCCTGCAAAGTTTGCAATTTTTGTATACACTTGTGTTACGCGCGGAAAAAGTTACCATGCCCACAAATGGTAACCTTTCCCGCGTGTAATACAAATACAAAACTTCGCAGGGCTCTATTTTCCGTACTTTACAACATTTCGCAACTAGACTTTGCAATTCCACTAATTTTAAAAGATGCTCTTTCTAACTGTGGTAAAAGATTTCATTGTTTTTCTTCCTCGTTCCACCTTATTTTACTATCCAAATAATCCAGACCCTTGAAGTCCCAACAATCATCGCAAAGGCGAATACAGTAATCGAAATAGGGTTGCATTAATGTTTTGTAAACATCTTGAATAGCACTAGTTTTGTGTAGACCTTCAAGCGCCAGGGACGATGCTGAATATGAACGAAAAGCAGTAGTCAAGCAGGGCCGGAAAGGTATTAATAAGAACATGGTACTTACTAATTCTACACTATCACTTTACATGAGAATTTTAATATTATTCACGCGGTTAGTTGTCGGTGTAAATTTACTTGTGAACCATTAATAACTCATAAAGAAAAAACAAAAGAAATCATGAGCGTGAAGGAGTCTGCATACTCTGATGCAGAATTCCGTTGATTTTCATAACTTTTAACTTTGATTTTCTCGTCTTATACAACATGTATTTTCAAAATTACTTCGCAAACTGATGTATAAAATTGGAGAGTTTCACAAGCTTTTTACAACATTCGCGTCAGTGTTGTATCAGCTATACAACTCTCGCCCTCGGCTCGAGTTTGTATATGCTGATACAACACGGCCGCTCATGTTGTAAATAGTACATATAAATTTTACAAGAGGAATAAGTCCTAACCACCGATATGTGCTGGGACTGTATGGCCTTGCCTAGGAAATAAAAACTCGAGTCGGAACCTTTGAACGTTTTTGTCCCGGCGTATGTAGCATTACCCATGTTCAGTATGCAGGTCCTGGCCAGTCAGTTACATTTTCCGGCTAATCAAAACGCTGAACTGGCTGTTCCGCCATTCAATTGCATAAAAATAGGGGCAGATAACCTGATAAAATACAATACAACGCGGAAACTCTGAAAATTGACAACATGATAAACTTTTATTTCTACGTTTCGACTATTCTTTAGTCAAAACTTATAAATACAGTGAAGAAACATTATACAAATAATAAATGTTTATGAGTGCAATGGTAAGAATATTTTCATGAGGTGGAACAATCAATCTTTGCCCGAATATTATATAATACCAGACTATCACCGAATTTTATATAATACCAGACTATTGTTTTTCAAAACCAATTCATTCGACATTCAAGACAACACGCATTTGAGTCTTTTTTTAGTATTTGGATTACTTCGCATTCAGCTCAAGACCGAAACCAGCCTGAAGTAAACTACGAAGACCGCACGAAGAGCTTTTTCACGGATGGGAATTTTAAGAGCGCAATGGAAAAAAACTATTGCACTCCTAGGAGTGCAATGGAACGTTTTCCATCGCACTCTTAAAACATGGAACTTTTTATGTAATATCACGTGACCGTAATCAACCAATTAAACGACCAGAGTTTATTTAACCAGAGAGGTATTATGTAATATATATATACTAGTTAAATAAGAAAAGTAGTACAAATAGTTAAATTTTTTGAGGCCTTTGTCCCGTGATTCAAAGTAGGCTTGTGTCTGTTAATTGCTATTGATTCTAGATATAATAGCAATGACTAATGTTTAGATTTATCTATAATTTTACTGTTAGTGAAGATTGGATCTGTTAGTGAACAATTTAATGGTGGTATTGGTAATCATAAGGTGTTATTTGCAGAATGTTTTTGATATAGTTAAATTCATTGCAAGTAATTATGTGATTATTTACTTCAGAAGTGCTTTGGGAGGAGTGTTCTTTAATTCTTGTGTTAATGCAACGGTTTTTAATGCAACGGTTTTTTCCCCAATGTAGTTCGCGTTGCAACCTGTACATTTAAATTCATAAATGGCGTCATTCATTAATAAATTCTACTAGATTCATGTACTAAAGCAATCTTCTCTTATAACGGCAATTATTACAAGCAAATTGACGGGGTTTCAATGCGTTCGCCATTAACACAAACACTCGCTAACATAATTATGACAGAATCTGGAAAGATTACCAGAGTCTCTGCTTCAACCACTACTGATAATCTCAATACGGAAAACGTGAATGCCGACAATAACCCTAATTTGAAGAAAATTTGGATCCCTCTACCATACATTGGAAAACATGCACCTAGACTAACGAACAGCTTTATCCGCAAAATAACACCCATTCTAAAATCACAATGCAAAATCATCATTAATTGGCAAACAACTGACGCAGGCTCCTTCGTTTCACTTAAAGATCCCACACCTAAAACATAGAAGAGCTCCATTATTTATGAATTTAAAGATCCAGGATGCAACGCGAACTATATTGGAAAAACCGACCGTTTCTTATACACAAGAATTAAAGAACACTCCTCCCAAAACACTTCTGAAATATATAATCACATAATTATTTGCAATGAATGTAACTATATCAAAAACACTGCAAATAGCACCTTGAGATTTGACTAGCATTAATTGTTCACTAGCAGATCCAATATTTACTAACACTAAAACTATAGATAAATCTAGACATTGATCATTGCTATCATATCTAGAATCAATATACGATTACTTTATGGATGATCCAAACACGCGGAAAAGTTGCAAGAGTTAAGAAAAGCGCACGAACACCAGCCGAAGGCGAGTGAGTTTTCGGATCAGGCCATCCAACCACGGAAACCATAAAGTAATTGTTTTATAAAATAACAACATTCGGCCATGTTTTTAAAAAATTCCCGCGAAAGCAGTTTTGATTTTCGTGCTTGGATGGCTTGATCCAAACACGGCTTTCGGCCAATCAGAGTACGCGTTATAAACATGTTATTTTAAAATATCAATTAACAGAGTCACACAAGCCTACTTTCTACATATCATGTTTCTTCACTGTATATGTATATACTCTGTAGTATGCAATAAGATCGTCATTTCATTCCTGATGATGAGTAAAGAATAGTCGAAACGTAGAAATAAAAGTTTATCATGTAGTCAATTTTCAGAGTTTCCGTTGTATATATTGTATTTTATCAAAATACCCATTGGTTCCCGTAATAACCTGGTTTATTATTTATTGAAAATATTTTAGGAGTTTTGATTGGTTAAGAGCTCAAGGTGAAATCGTCATATCCGCTTGGTGGTTGCCCAAATTTGGGGTTGAAAATAGATATACGACATTATGAGTCATTTCGTCGTATATTGAAAACAAATATACGACATTATGAGTCATTTCGTCGTATATTGAAACAAGATATGACGTCACGCTATAATTTCGTGGCTTTTGACTGACCTTGTAATCTGACAATCGTTTTAAGAATATTTTTTTCGTAGTCTGATTGGCTTATTAAAGTTTCCAAACAATTTCATGCTGTTCCATTATCAGCAGCTTGTGTCTTCTTACTTGCAAAGCAAGCGTTTAAACTGAGTTTATAATATTTTCAAAAAATAAAAAAACAATTATTGAATTCGGTTCTGGCATGATATGAGGAATCATTAAGGCCTCGGCTTGTGTTATCTGCCTCAGCCTTCGGCTTCATTCAACAATTGTTAAATATAGGTAATTTTGGGTCTGTAAACAAAACAAAATTACCTGTGAACAAAAAGATATCACACAAATATATACATTTATAACTACTCACTAAAGTCTGTAATATAAGCCATGCACCAGCCCACTCTTCTATGAAGAGCGTTTTATTGCTCTAAACACAAAGGTTTAAACTCTAAACTCAAACAGATCGATAATGTCAACAACATATACAGTACGATGTACGGAGGCAGCTGAAACCGTATTGTCTACATAATCCATTATTTGTAGATTTAACATCAGGCAACAATAGTTCAACGAAGCAATTCTTGGCTTTCACGTGACGTCATAAATTTCACTGGGGGTCAACTTCAAAGCGATACACAGTCATTGGAGGGAAATAATTTTTCACTGTATGTATTGAACTTTTGTTTGGCAGCAAATATGTGCACTTTCGTGAGATTTGTTCACTCCAGTACAGTACAATATCAATACATTTTGGGTTGACCCCCACTCAGATTTACAGCAAAATGCCCTAACGAAACCTAAGAATTGTTTACATCACTTTGGCGGTCGTTCACAAAATACATCACGACAGTTTGAGGGAGGTAAGCGAGTCATTGCCCGTTGGCGATGTAATATTACGGTGGAGGATATCCTGCAAATAGAACTATTGCAGTAACTTCATTCACCTTTCAGAAATTATATTATTTTAAAAAAGTTGCTGCAAGTTATATAAAAAGTTGCCGCAAGTTATATAAAAAGTTGCTGCAAGTTATATAAAAAGTTGCTGCAAGTTATATAAAAAGTTGCTGCAAGTTATATTAAAAGTTGCTGCAAGTTATACAAAAAGTTGCTGCAAGTTATATAAAAAGTTGCTGCAAGTTATATAAAAAGTTGCTGCAAGTTATATTAAAAGTTACTGCAAGTTATATAACATGTATGACCGTTATATTGTACAACTTGCAGTAATTTTATAATCATATAATTTGCAGCAACTTTATATATTGTATAACTTGTAGCAACTTTATATCTTACTTACAGTAACTTTATATATAAGTTGTAGGAACTTTTTTACAACTTGCAGCAACTTTTCATATAAAATTGCAACAACTTTACTTTAATTACTGCAAAAATAATATAATTTCAGCAAGTTGAATGAAGTTATTGTCAGTGATAACTCCATTTGCAGCATGTGCTTTATAGGCCACTGCATAAAATAGCAAAAAATGTACAGTGGATGGGCATGTAGGTTTGAATGAGGTATAACACTTATATAACGTCCCAGCATGTCACAGAGGGTAATGAAAAATAAGAAATCGCACATTTTGTAAACAACCCCTTAGAGCATCTTTAAGGATAATGGAATACAAACTAAGGTTTGTCTCACTTGATAGAACTTTGAAAATCACATCAATCTCCTTTATAGATTTTCATTCTCATGCAAAGTATTTTGTCTTAATGAACTTAGCTTTTTGTTTTAATCTTGGATTCAGTTTTTAGTGACATCACAAGCAAGTTTAGCCAATAGTATTACTAAAAATATAATTTTGCTCTCAAAATGTTTATTTTGACTCATGCTAGATCTGCCACTGATAATGATGTCATTTTGGTGCAAACTTGTACCCATGGACAAGACAGTTTTTAAATGTGCAAATACTCTACTTAGCATCATGTTTTTCGAAAATAGATTACACTACAATAATCACTTCACAAAGAATTTTATAATTCTGAAATAAGCTGTCACATTCACTTCAAGCATGGCAAAAATATACCCCACCTCTATTTGTACCAAATGCAATCAGTCCATGCCCAATTAATGGATGCCAAGCCACTGCATTTGCTTTCAAATCGTGCCTATCAGCAGCTGTCTTTAATTTCAAGGTGGCTGCTTCAACCATTGAATTAGTTTCTTTACATATTTTGAAAATGTATGCCATAGTCTTGCCTGGTAGCATTGAAGATCGACGTTCACATGCTATACCAACTACCAGGTATGTACCAAGTGGGGAAAAAGATGTACAAATTGTATCAGAGTCAAGCACTATAGAGAACAAACAGTCACCGAGGTTGTGATTTTCCAATGAAAATACACACACATTACAAAAATCGATGCGACCCTCAGATTTTACAACTAATGCACTCAAAAGACAACCATCTTCAGATATGTCGGCACTCAAGTTATTGTATAATCTGCAGTTGCATGCGACAACATTCAAATCCCTCTGCCGCAAATTAGGTATTTCCAGATTTGTAAAGTCCCACCACTGCAGTCGAAATAACGAAGAAGCATCATTTGCTACAGGCACGTACCTAACTCTGTGAGCAGCTTCTTCAGTAAAATGATCGACAGTCATTGGCATGTCTGGCATGTTAACTACAACAACAGATCTCCGGCAAACCACCAGATCACCCCTGGTCGAAGAATCTACCTTATCCATCGAGGCAGGAACTTGCTTGCGATGACGTATTCCAGTTAATATGTGGTGCCCCAGTGAATCAAACTTTACAAGTCGAATATTTTCCTCCGGTGAATTTGATTCTACCATAGCAAACGGCTCTGGCTGATCCCAAGCCCAAAATAGCAACTGGTTGCCGGTTGCAGCAAGCACTACCATATCTGTCGGATGGAAGGCAAGAGATGCAACACACTTCTTAGATTTGTCGCAATTAAGTGTAGCAATTAATTTGCCATCTCCTTGACTTAAATCCCAAATCTTCACAATACCTTCCAAGCAACCCGACGCGACTAAATGTGGGTAAGACGGATGAAAAACGACATTCCAAACGGATCGAGGATGACCTTTCAAAACATGTAGACAGCGACCAGATTTCACCTCACTTATTCGAAGTGAGTGATCCCCGTGACTTGACGCGAGCTTTTCTCCATCAGGACTGAAGGCAAGGGCAAATGTAGTAACGGGAGATCCCGAAAGTTCGCACGAAACAGCTCGTCGCATGTGAGTAGTTGCTTGCCTTACGCTATACTTTAAAATTGTGCGTTGTTCTTTGGAGGAGAGGCGATATTGCTGCCGTTTTAACAAGCACCAAGTGATATTTGAGTCAAAAGACGACTTTGAAGCACACATTTTGTGCAAAATTACTGTTGAAAAAGACCCTTGTGAATATATTATACGCACAATTCAGAATAATTTTTACATTTGGTACAGAATTTTACAATAGTGTGTTTCCACTGCGAAAACCAATATTTCTTTCACAGCTGGTAGCGAGACCACGCTGACTTTAAAACCGAGTAGCGAAATGGGGAAACTCGAATGAAATAAAACAGGGTTTTTTGACAAAAAGCTTTTTGCGGGGAAGGACTTTCAGGAACGACTTAAATTTCCTGAGTTTGTTATTTAGCTAAAATTTTCAATGAATCAGGAAAATTCCTGCGTAGTGGAAGCGCTGCATAGCAACACCCAAATGTGCGGGCGAGTTAACATTGTATGTGTATTATTAAAATATTATCTACATTGAGGAAAAAATCTCAAATTGAGAGATTATGCTCTCCTCCTTGAGAGTATAATAGATATCCGAGTCTTCAAATTGGGAAGATTCAAAGATGAAAAAAAATTAGACAAAATAAAAAAATAACAACTCGACCCCGGCAGGATTCGAACCTGCAATCTTCTGATCCGAAGTCAGACGCCTTATCCATTAGGCCACGAGGCCGCTACAACAATAAGGGATTTTCTATTGTAATTCTTGAGTTACAAATAAAGATTCTTACGGCTTATTAGTCAGGGAGACAGAGGGTCAATAATGATGCACACTTACTATCTCAGGGGAGTAATTCTGTTCTTGATAATGTTGTAGCTAGTTTAGGTCTAGATGTTTAGATAATACGAATACGAATATATGTTGTTTCGGCAGACTTTTTTTGAAGGGGGAGGGGGGACTATATTTATATAATTAACAATTAGATTACGAGCTCGAGATTTCTATGTGGTGATAGTTGATGAGGGCGAAGCCCGAATCAACTATCACCGCATAGAAATCGAGAGCGAGTAATCTAATTGTTTTAGTAGAATCATAGGTCAAACATGGAATATTCAACAAAAAATTTGATTTTTAAGCCATTTTTTTTATAAGAAATCTCTATAGGAAGATGATCGTTTCGCTACTCGCTATCTATCGAGGAATAGATAGCGAGTAGAGTAACCAATCAAATTACAGCATTTGCAATAGTATACTAGTATGATTCTACTAATATAAATGAATAAATGTTTGGATATTGTGTGTTGCTAATTATATCATTGGACAATAACAGAGGTAGACATCATTGGTATCACAGGACGTTTCATAACTGCGTATACGCTGGCCCACAAGTGTCATGTCAACATTATTCTTTTGAGTTTAACAAAACATTTTGTCTTACTTTTCATGCAACAAAATCTAATTTGTCAGGACAAATTTTTTTCACGTGAAAAAACTTTTTGTCATGACAAAACGTTTAATTCACGTTAAAAAACTTTTTGTCATGACAAAATTTTTTCTCATGACAATATTTCTTCCACTTCGCGACCATTTTGTTACAACATATGTCAATATTGCGGATAACAACAATAACGAAAAAAATCGAGGATGAAAACGATCTCATAATGAGCTACTTTTTTTTCAAAGTTTTGAATAAAAAAATTTTTTACGATTTTTGTGTCAGTATCATGGCATATCTATAAGTAAAGCACATTACAACGTCGTCTGAAACCCTAAGGCTACGATGTTAGCCGAAAGCATGGCGAATGCAATATTGATGCTGTTGTGAATGAGAGAAGGGCGTTGTTAGATGGGTCTGAATGGATGAAAGGATATAGGTTTGTCTGGTAAAGGATGTTGTACAACTTCTTTCGAGTCAGCCTTACCCTGAAGGATGCTATATGCAAAAATGCCATCGGCTAAGGAGAAGAGTATACCGAAATGAAGGACTCAATGCTGCATGGCATGCAGACTGATATGATAAATCAAAACCCTACTGATATGATAAATCAAAACGCTATGGGTTTGCTATACATTGGTGGAGTCGTAAGGTGCTTTGGCAGTGGTAAATACTGGATCATTCATACAATCAGAGAATCAAGAAATGATACTGTTTCGGGGAAACCAAATTTCCAGGATTCCACGAATTCATCTAAATCGTTTTGAACTAATTCTGAGCAACAAAGCCACAAACAGTCTCTGTGGAAGCCAGGCTCTGTAATATTTTAAAAAAATGTATTTGTCCATGACGTTGTGCGGCCACGTCAAAGGAAAGACCAGAATCCTTCAATCCTTTGAATAAAAATGAACATCATCATGGTTACGGAAATTGCTCTGAATTGCCGTTGTGGCACTGTTTTTCCGTTCAAAATCTCTGTAAACCTTTACTGGGCAGTGGGCACCCGCCATATTTTTCAACAGTCTCCAAAATATACGATGCGAAGACATCAAGATAACTGTTCGACCTTGTGACAAGCAGGCAAAGTACCTTACGACTCCAGCCGTCAATACATACATGTATAGCAAACCCATAGGGTTTGTATTTATCCATGATATCCGTATGCATGCCATACAGCATTGGGTCCTTCATTTCGGTCCCTCTTTTCCTTAGCCGATAGCATTTCTGCATATAGCATCCTTCTGGATAAAGCTAACTCAAAAAAGTTGTTCGCCTTTACCAGACGAACCCGTATTCTCCCATGCATTCAGGTCCAACATTCACAACAGCATCAACATTGTATTCGGCATACTTTCAGCTAACATCATACGATTTCAGACGACGTTGTAATGTGCTTTTGCTTATAGATATGCAGTGATACTGAGACAAAAACCGCAAAATATCTTTGTATTCAAAACCATAAAAAAAAGTACCTCTTTATGAGATCGTCTTCATCCTCGTTCATTTCGTTATTGTTGTTGTGCGCTATATAGACATATTCTCAGCAAGGATGGTTAACGAAATGGTCGCAAAATGAAAGAAATATTGTCACCAGAAAAAATTTTGTCATGAAAAAAAGTTTTGTCAAGAGAAAAAAATTTGCCATGACAAAAAGTTTTGTCACGAGAAAAAATTTTGTCATGTAATAAAAGGTTTTGTGTCGCGAGAAAAGGATTAGTAATGACCATAATAATAACTGGTATTCCAAAAATTAGATTTTGTTTCATGAAAAATGTTTTGTTAAACTCAAAAAAAAAAATGTTGACATGACACTCGTGCGACTACTTTAGTTTTTAGAACAAAGTATTTGTTAAATTACATTTTGAGGTGTTCAGTTTTAGAATCAACTGCACAAGAATTAGATTAGTTTTGAATCTTCTTTATGTACTGAATATAAAAAAATTATATAGTATTGCTTATACTGGCATTGTAAATTTGAAAGACAGCAGATTATTCTACTGAAGATGATTTGTACTACTTGTCGAAACGTAATAAAAAATGCTAACAATTTACGGAGTATCAATGATTTTGTGTTTGTTGAAATACTCTGTGGCAAACGCTACGTTATGCTATAAATGACATAGAAATTTGTAATTGAAGTGTTGTTAATAGTTTCTTTATCAGTTTGTATAATTCCCCTCGTAAAACAATCGAATGGGCTGTAAACTTCAAAGTAAAAATATTTTTCTCAGTATAATTTCTACATAATTATGGTATGTACTAATAAGATGTAAATACTATTTGAAACATAAAATTGCACAAGAAAATTTGTTCATTATTGTCTACTACGCTAAAAAATGTTATAAAGCGAAGTTATTGATTTTTTTACTGAAGGGTCTGAGGAATGTATTGGTTGTTCTAAATTGCACGAAATGGATAGTTTCAAATTGTGCCTGCGTGATAACCGATGATTTGATATGGGAAACAAGAGTTTTAATTGGGGGTGTATATTCATTTATTATATAGACTGCCAACGGATATTAAGTATTCTGTAACCTGATTGGCTCCTTTACTTGTGGGATATTAGCTCATATCCTACTAGCTAGAAGAGAAACCGAGATGGCAGCTGAAAGTTTTTCGATCGCAAAAAATCTTAAAATGTATTTTCAAATGAAGTCAAAATTGCTACTGGGTATTTACAAATAAAAAAAAAGTTAAGCTTTCGTTGTCTACAACATCCTCAGAACTGTGGAGAAAATATGCAATCACTGTTTATAAATGTCTAAGCGTGGGTGAAATTACAGCGATCTGGGCGCAAAGATTTACAACATAACTGACTAAGAACAAAAGCTTAAAAAGCTTTAAAAGTTAAAAGTTTTGACTACATGTCAAAACAATAGTTCAGTTAATTCGCTGCGTTCTTCACGGTTGTTAATTTCTGGTCTGAGCTTACGAATAATGGTATGCCTCTTTTAGTCGAAGGTTCACTGGGTCTCTTTCTTTTGCAATTATCGTTACTATAATACTATATTATCTATTAATCTATTAATTAATATTATCTATCTTATGATGAGCGGCGAAATGTTTGTAGATTGAAGATGCTGGTCTGGTGACGTGTTCTTTTACTCTGTCATGTAAATCCTTCGGGATTGACAACCTCATGGGCGTTCTTTGTGGGTGACGTCAATATTTTTGGCGTGTGGTTGTTCATACAAATTCGTTATTTCTTCGTAAATAATCGTAGCGTGTTCGTATTGGGATTGCAAAACGGTGTCACAAGGATATGGGTACCCTCGTGTAAGGTATTATATTCAAGACTATTCTCACACACTGGGACTGTATATACTTCACCAAATTTAGCTAAAGAGGGAGCGCGTAGCGCGACAATCATTACTCGCCCTTCGGGCTCGCGCTTTTGCTAAATTTGTTAAAATAGATACAGTCCCAGTGAGTGAGAATAGTCTTGAATATAATACCTTTTGCTAGTAAAGTTTAATAGCAAAACAGTGTGCTTACGTCTAAGTCCACTGTGACATATCTGCTAGTGATACGAGTATGGGGATACACAAAACGCGAGGGTACCCATATCACTGTGACACCGTTTTGCAATCCCAATACGAACACGCTACGATTATTTACGAAGAAATAAAGAATTTGTATGAACAACCGCATGCCAAAAATATTGACGTCACCCACAAAGAACGCCCGTGAGGTCACCCAATACGTCTATAATTACACGCTTATAAGCGCATGAAATTGAAACGTAATTGGCGCATACATGCGGTGATAATAGGTGTCAGATACCTAATGAAACGAACTGTCGGTGTATGTAAGGTTGGAGGCTGGGCACTATAGTCTTCAGCCTTGGCAAATAAATCACCAGGCGTAAATATAGTTTTAACGGTAAACTTTCGACTCACAGCTCAGTGGTCTAGGTCGTGTGTTTTTGAACTGTTTGTTTCGGGTTCGAGCCCGATTACACGCTTTTCTTTTATTTTTTTCCTCTTCTTAAGGGGGTCCAATTGTAAATAATTTCAAAATTCATCGATTTTCAAAAATTTAACAAAATACTGTTAACGTCGTTTTCTAAACATATCCAAAATTTCAAACAACAAAATGAATTATAAACGGAGAAATTCAGCAAATTCTACACCGTGTTAGGGTAAAACCATGATTTTTCCCAGAGCAAATAATGGTATGCAATTGGTTTTCTCTATTGTGTCCTTTTCCATAGCATTGCTCGATTAATGTTATTCTAATCCATGCAAAAACTTTGAAGCAGTTTTTCTCAAATTGCCGAAAACCACCAATCGCCATTATTGCATGCGCAATATCTCAAGAAGTATGTAAGCTATTGACTTCAAACTTTCAGTGTGTGTTCTGTGTTACATTCTCTTGGAGATGAATCATAAAAATATTTCCAATAGCATGCAAGTTATGATAGTCAGTATCATCTCGATAATATCTAGTTTCAATATTTTGTCCGCAAAAAATTTATTTTTGCCTCAATCACCATAGTTCTGGTTCATCTCCAAGAGCATGTGATATGCTATTATTGATATAGTTATTTGAGATTTTTATCATTTATAGTTGTTGAGATATGATGTTTACAAATATATGGATTTTTCGCCATCAGGGAGTAATTAACATGGTAACCATGGCAATGGTAACTTTGAAAAACTTATTTTCATGTTTGTGGTACCATGTCCTAACACCTGACCAAAGATGAACTGCATAGCAATAAAACACACAGAAATTTTTTTTTAGTATTGGACCTTTTAACTTTTTGAATACTTTTCTTTTCTTATATTCTTATATTTTTTCTTATTAAAACTATTCTTATTAAAACTATTCTCACTCACTATTCTCACTCACTGGGGCTGTATCTACTTCACCAAATTTAGCTAAAGCGCGAGCCTGAAGGGCGAGTAAGGACTCGCTCCAGGTTGTAACGCATCCCAACCGGTTAGGTAACTGACACCTATTATCACCGCGTGTATGCGCCAATTACGTTTCAATTTCATGCGCTTATAAGCGTATAATTATAGACGTATCGACTGGTGAGATAGTCAATCCCAATACTTCCTTATACTGTAGTGCTTCCGATGTAAATTAGATGGCATTATGGTACATTCGATCCGATAGATGCAATTCTTAGCAAAACATAGGTTTTTATGTGAGGTAATACATTCTGCTCTCTGACAACTCCTTGGGTTAATGCGTCTGGGGTTTAAAACCTGCCGTAGGGTGGTGCTTTCGTGTGTTATCCTAACGGGAATGCCTTCTTTTTTAAACAGTTTAGTAATCCAATAATCAATACAGTCTGAGATGTAAGGCATTTTAAGATATAGCCACTTGGGACCATTATTATTGGGTTGTGGTGCTTGGTTGTTGTGAGGTTCTCTTTTCAAAATTACATTTATCATATTGCTAGAATATTCATTGAGTATGATACATTTATATGATAAATGGAGTTTTGAAACGAGAATCCCACAACAACCAAGCACTGCAACCCAATAATCATTATTATTCCAAGTGGCTTATATCTTAAAATACCTTACATCTCAGACCGTATTGTCATTATCGGATTACTAAACTGTTTAAAAAAGAAGGCATTCCCGTTAGGATAACACACGAAAGCACCACCCTACGGCAGGTTTTAATTAAACCCCAGATGTACAGGGTGAGTAAAAAAAACTGATGCTCTTTCAAATTCAAATTAGCTGCAAATTTCATTACGGTGTATTCCCATGGGTATACAGAGAACAGATCGTGATTTACACTAGTACACAGTACGTAAACCAATTCTGACAATTCTTGCACGGCTAAAATTACGCATTTTAACTTCCACTGGGAATTAGATTTTGTTTTAGATCAACGTCTGTCAAACTGCAAGAATGCAATGCTGCTAGTTTGAACTTCAATAGTATCAGTTTTTTTACTCATCCTGTACTGTGTACTTAGTCACGATCTGTTCTCTGTATACCTATGGGAATACTTAAAGTTCCGTAATGAAATTCGCGGCTAATTTGAATTTGAAAGGGCATCAGTTTTTTTTTACTCACCCTGTACAGGGTGTCCCAAAAAAACCCAAAAACTATTAAAATCACCTATGTTAACATTTGAATGCCCTAGCACTTGTTAAAAATTAAAATATCTTTGTAAAATACGTTTGTTTTGCTCATGGGAATATTGATAAAAACCAAATTGAATAGGCTAAAATAACCAAAGCATAAAATTTGATAGGATTTTTAATATGCACTCGTAGGTTTAGTTTTTTTGTGTGGCATAAAAATGGTTAACACTAAGTATTACTATTAATTATGACGGTTACGTCAACACTTTATCCACTCGTGGGTTCAATTTAGTGCTAGGCATTGAAATTCTAACAATAGATCATTTTCAATGGTTTTTGGGGTTTTTTGGGACACCCTGTAGTAACCCAAGGAGTTGTCAGAGAGCAGAATGTATTACCTCAAATAAAAACCTATGTTTTGCTGAGAATTGCATCTATCGACTCGAATGTACCATATGCCATCTAATTTACATCGGAAGCACTATAAGGAATTTACATGACAGAGTAAAAGAACACGTCACCAGACTAGCATCTTCAATCTACAAACATTTCGCCGCTCATCATATAATAGATAATATTAATGATAGTATTATAGTAACGATAATTGCAAAAGAAAGAGCCTCCGACTAAAAGAGGCATACTATATTCGTAAGCTCAGACCAGAAATTAACAACCGTGAAGAACGCAGCGAATTATTGAACTATTGTTTTGACATGTAATCAAAACTTTTAAACCTTTTTTAAGCTTTTGTTCTTAGTCAGCTATGTTGTAAATCTTTGCGCCCAAATTCCAGCCATAATTAGACATTTATAAACAGTGTTTGCATATTTTCTCCACAGCTCTGACGATGTTGTACATAACGAAAGCTTAACTTTTTAAAATTTTATTTGTAAATACCCAGTAGCAATTTTGACTTCATTTGAAAATACATTTTAATATTACATAATGCTACTGAAGAAAAACTTTATTCGATTAGCAAAAAATTTGTTTTGAGTATTTTCCTGGCCTTTCTTAACCATAAGAACAACACATAAACCTAGATGAATTTTTCGAAGGTCAGTACTTGATTTAAATGTCACCTAAACAAGTATAAAATACAGTTTTTTATAAATTAATTAAGGGTTAAAGACTGTTGTGAGTGTTTTGTTTACAAATACACGCACGAGCTGAATGTACAATGAACGAAAAATTTCGTATACTGCACGAGGCCGCCGGGGCCGAGTGCAGTATACAAAATTTTGAGTTCATTGTACATTCAGCAAGTGCGTGTATTTGTAAACAAAACACGAACTTAACAGTCTCTAACACATTTAATATATGTATACATATAATACATTATACGTGAAAAAAGTACAACAAATTTGAAGAATTGTAGCGAACAATCTTTACAAGCTGAGTCAAGCAAATAAACACAACGATACGTCAAAAAATAGCCTGTTAAATGAACTTTCATGCGAGAGTTCACAGACGAAAAAATGAGAATAATCGGTGTTTACTAAGTTTAATTACCTCTAACGATAGAAATTCTCAAGACTGTTTTCCTTTTTGGTCTTTATAGTAGATCATATAGTAGATCGTTCACTGTTCAAAATCCGCGCACGCGATTGGTCAAAATCGATCACGTGTGTTTTGGTTACCTGGCAACAACGAGTCGTTTGAGTGCGTTATCACAATAATGCACGAAAAGTGTGCAGTATTGAAAATGGCCAGGAGTAAAACGTCAAAAAAACTGTATTTACAAGTGGATAAAGCTAACAAGTTGATGAAAATATCGATGAATTCTACTATAAAGACCAAAAAGGAAAACAATCTTGAGAATTTCTGTCGTCAGAGGTAATTAAACTTAGTAAACACCGATTATTCTCACTTTTTCGTCTGTGAACTCTCGCATGAAAGTTCATTTAACAGGCTATTTTTTGACGTATCGTTGTGTTTATTTGCTTGACTCAGCTTGTAAAGGTTGTTCGCTACAATTCTTCAAATTTGTTGTATACTTTTTTCACGTATAATGTTTTTAAAATCGGATTTGTTTTACTTTGTTTTGGTAGCGAAAGCGTACGGCTTTTGCTTGCGAGCACGACCAGTGAACTCAGATCATATTTTAAATGTGTTAGAGACTGTTAAGTTCGTGTTTTGTTTACAAATACACGCACTTGCTGAGTGTACAATGAACTCACAAACTTTTTCGTTCATTGTACATTCAGCTCGTGCATGTATTTGTAAACAAAACACTCACAACAGTCTCTAACCCTTAAATACATCTCCCGAAAGCTGGAAAGATTAGAATTGTTTGAATTGCTATAATAACAAAAAATTGTGCTCAATTTTGAGATCAACAAGCGCTTGTTTTGCCCAAAACATTTATATTTTTTAAAAATTTGAAGCTTTTGGCAAAATTTGTTAAAACAATCTTTTTAAAAGACGATAAGTAGTGTTTTAGACGGTATAAGCTCAAGTTGTTTACATTGCTAAACTGACTGTATTTTAGTAGAATCATAGGTGGCCTAAAATTCTGTGTTGATTGGTGGCTTCTAGCTCGACCTTATTCCGTACAACTCCGCTGATATTGAGGCTGATTGGACGAAATGGAAAAATTTATTTCTTCGTACAGCTGTCAAGCATATTCATCAAATGTTTTTTAAAAGACGTAACACTCCTCTATGGATCGACGGCGTCGTTCTGCTCAAGAAGAATGACACTTGCAAGAGAAAGGCGAAACGACTAACTTGCTCCAGCCTTTGGGAAAAGTATCGAGAACTACGACGAAGAACAAAATCCATCATCAACGAGAAACGTAAGAAACTCTTTGAAACTCTCCCCGCCCTACTGAAATCAAGTTCAAAAAAATTTTGGTCAGTTTTGAAATCCGTCAGCAAACACTCGAACGTCCCTAATAAAATGACTTGGTCCCATATTCATAGTGTAACAACTTCAGCCAGCAATCCAGCCGACATTCTCAATTTATTCAACCATTACTTTTATTCTGTCTTTAAGCTTCCGACAGTAATGATGATGGGAACTTCTCTTCAATCCCAAGTGACTCGAGTATCGGAACTTCAGCGAGTTTAATCTTCAGCATCACCCTAAAACCCGAGGACGTTTACCACGTTCTTGTTACCCTCGACGAAAACAAAGCGACTGGACCCGACAAAATACTTCTCAAGAACTGTGCGCTCAGTGTTTGCTCTTCGTTATGTGATCTCTCCAACAAGAGTTCATCCCTGGATAAACTACCTTGCGAGTGGAAACTTTTCAAAATAATCCCGATCCCGAAGAAAGGTCCAGCCGAAGAGGTATCTAATTACAGACCAGTATCTCTATTATCCGTGGTCTCTAAAGTCTTCGAGAGTTGTGTCTGCAATCAAATGATATCACACGTTTCCAGCCAACTCGATTATCTACAATTTGGCTTTCTTAGAGGAATGTCCTCTACCTCACAGCTTTTCCATGTTCTCCAAGAATTCCACAAAGCGCTAGAGAGTCGAAGCCAGATTGATTCTGTTTATTTGGACTTTGCGAAGGCGTTCGACAAGGTTAGCCATAATCTTTTGTTGGGTAAACCAGCTCTTATGCTGGCTCAAAGCTTATCTGCCTGGCCGTTCTCAAGAAGTAATATTCCTCAGCGAGACCTCGAGTACACTCTGTGGGTATCAACACTATAATGCCAGACAAAAGAATAATTCCACACGTGAATGACCCTCCTTGGATAACAGCAAATTTTAATCAAGAATCTCATAAAAAACGGCAAGCTGCATTTTCTAATGGCAACAAGGAACTGTTCAGGTATTACCGCAACCGTGAAAAGTGTCGTGAAAAGTTCTACTGGTCGAAGGTTGAGCATTTAAAAAAGTCAAAACCAAGTCGGTGGTGGAAGGAAGTAAAACAGATTGCTGGCATAAGGCTTCACCAAGCAGGAGATCTGTATAATCAGATACAGATTGACGACATAGACTGAAAGTCACTGCAATTTTATAAGACCATTTGAAAATTTACCAACCTTTTGCTTCTCTTCCCCCCCCCCCCTCCTACGACTCAAATGCCTCTGTTCTCCAACTCGACGAACTAGATGTTTATAAAGTGCTTGGATCCCTTAACCCTAGAAAAGCTTCTGGTCCAGATGGTGTCTCGAATGGGTTTTAAATACGCTAAAATCCTCGCCCAGTCAGTCAGAAAATACTTCAAAATATAGAACTCCACCGTGATAAGGACAAACAAAACTTTATCATTCTTAAAATCATGTCCATAATAAATCTTTTTCTTGAATATATTATTTATTCATTTTCTACCTGTGAGTACATGATTATTTATAATATAGCATTTGTAAATTCTGAACGCTGATTGGCTAAGAGCCGTGTTGACATAAGTCTATGTCAACACGGAAAATTTCCCGCCACTCTTCTGTTAAAGTTCTTTGTG
Source organism: Muricea muricata (assembly GCA_963855995.1). NCBI lineage: Eukaryota > Metazoa > Cnidaria > Anthozoa > Malacalcyonacea > Plexauridae > Muricea > Muricea muricata. The sequence goes on from OY979716.1 coordinate 58,620,964, forward strand.
CTATATTATAAAAGAAATATAGAATATTTTTCCGTATTGATATACAGTTATATCAACACTCGTGAATATTGGAAAAACTCGAAATTATGTGAAAACACTCCGCCCTGCGGGCGTCGTGTTTCCACACAATTTCTCGTTTTTCCAATTTCGACTCGTGTTGATATAATTGTATATCAACACGGAAAATGTTTTATATTTCTTAAATATAAAAGAATAGAATAATAGTGAAAAATTAAATACGTATCAACAGTAATAATTGTATTTAGTATAATTTCTTTAGTAAATAATTAATGGTTTTTGAGCATTTTGATTCGTTCCCTGTCGAGTAAATATGAGGCATTATTTATACTAGCCGGCATTTTTTCAAAGTGGCCGCCGATTAAAGTCGTTTTAAGGTTTTATAGTTTTGCCAAAAATTAACAAATGGAGAAAAATTGCATTAATACAAAGTCAAAGAATATAAACAAACTTTAATGTTAAACTACTTTAAGGTAATAGAGCGTCTGCAAATAACTTACTAAATATTTTTTCACCATTTAAAAATTACAAATAAACTTTTGTCCTCAATAAAGAATTTTTCGAAGTAAACTGTATTCATAAAAGAAGTGCATTTTATACAAGTTTTACTGAAGAAATTGTACTAAAACAATTATTTGCCTCAGGCTCATTGATTTTGCTGAATATTCACCTCGACTTCGCCTCGTTGAATATTTATCAATAATCACATCGCCTTTGGCGATTATATAATCCCTATCATGAATATATTCTGGAAGATAATGATAAAAAATTTAATGATGTCCAGATGCCTTGCATGCTTATTAGAAAAATAGAATTGAAATCTTCTTTTTCATAACATTCTTTCAAACAGAAACTATTAGATCTTTTGTGACTTTTTAAAAGTTAAAGTCTTAAATATTATGAAAAAAGAAGTATGTTACCCAAATTGACTATATCAAAATCTAGTATTCATATAGGGAACAATATCACTGCATAAACGGTATCCCAAAGAGAGCTTCCAAAGCATCTGTGAATTTCTTAAGCTGTTGCCAATCTTCAGCGCGGTACGTCTGAACCTTGTCGTTGTTGTTCAACATGCACACGAGAAAATCAATGTAAGACTTGTTACCATGATGTCTGCGGATCACATTGACATGTCTGCCAGGAATGATGTTGCTCAAATCTTAAAGATAAAGATCAATTTTGAGAAATTTGATCATAGTACATCTAGAAGAAACCTACAGGTTTGTTTTACTAATAAATAACAGAAATTTATTGTATGGCTTTGCAGAATCTCGGATTGGTCCGTAACAGGGTGTATAAAAAAGAAACTGAACAAATCTAAAATCGCTCTCTACTTTACGGAGCGCCTCGATGTACAAAATTTTATACCCAAACACATTGACTTGCTGTTCAAAATGTCAGACAACTTGCTTGAGTCTTAGCCGTTCAAAACATCGTGCAAAATTTTGAGCAAAATCAGCTTTGTAAATGCTTAATTTCTGCGTTTACCTAATTAGCATAAAACGCCCAAGAGACATTCAATTAAGTTAAAACTTTTCTTAAGAAAAAAATTCATATTTAGAAAAATACAAGCTCACGTGGCATATTGAAGAACTTAAACTCGAGCAATCTCTTGAAATTTTGAACAGCAATAAAACGCCTGATTTTTTTTTACTGGCTACCGACGCTTAAGTATTTCGTACGCAAGCCATTCTTTAATCTGTTCGAATATATCCACCCTTGGGTTGTAAACATTTAAATTTCAGCACTTTTTTGTTTATTCTACAAACTCTAACGAGAAGCAATTTTTTTTGTATGTCAAAACACCTTTGAACATGTCATAAAAATAAAAGACGAAAAAGATGACAACCTCGATAGTTTGGATTTTTTTTAAATGTAGCTATGTCTTGCATTTAGTTTTCTGAGCTCAAACAAAATATTGATACGAAATGGATTTAAAAACATTTGAAAGGTAAATTTTTGTCCGTCGGTCATACGTCCTAACGAGTGTTATTCTTATCTATATATAGGTTAGTCTAATGCTGTTTTTAACATAAAAGACACCTATGCTACGAAATTCTCGATGTGAAATTTAAGTAGTATAATGTGGAAAATATGTCGTGAAGTTGTTTTATATATATAAATAAATATAACTGACGAGAGTATCTAAAAGTCGAGAGTAATTGCCGCGAGTCGAGTGTAAAATTGGGGGTAAATAGTCGAGAGTAAAAAGTGGAGAGCCAACAAATGCCTCAGAAACCACAAAGTAAATACATTTTTAACCAAATATACATGAGTACGTAATTTGACTTCCTGTATATAAATATAAATATCCTTATATATCCTTCCTAAATATAGCTGTCACGTAGTCAATAATATCTATTTTCCAGGTGATTTTAGCACATTCCTCTGGACTCTCGACCCCAGGCGTTTAGATAAACTCATAGCTGACATACATGATGATAAACATAAACTAAAATGTTTATTAATTAGGATTTGGACTTTGTACTTTTCTCCAGACGTACAATTATTCATTTTATTTTGACAAACCTTCAATTTAAAAGTTTAAAAAGCAAACCTTTCACCAAAAGGCAAAATCAAAACTTTGACGAAAACAGACCAGCCGCCTCAGACTACTGTGGCCTTGTTTACTGCTTACCTTTGAGAAAACTCTTTTGTACGACTCGACGTCCAAACGACTGGTGTTCAAAACAAAAGCACGTTTCTTCAGAATTTAATTGGAGAGTACCTTTCACCAATTTTGAAGAGCCTAAATGTAAGTCAAAGAAATTGGTTGCAACAATTTATTACCAATACTATGATATATTAATATGATCAATTTTAATGACACACGTCAGCATGTATTAAATGAATTTGATTGGCTATATTAAAATAAATAAATTGGTAAATTTTCACGAGCCGTATCGCTGATGCCTCTAAAATTTTGCATGCTCAATGTGCTTTACGAGTACACAAGTTCTGAGCTCGTTGATAAGCTGCTGGGAAATCGTATATTTGACAATTAGATTACGAGCTCGAGATTTCAATGCGGTGATATGCGGCTTCGCCCTCATCGACTATCACCGCAGAGAAACAGGGAGCGAGGAATCTAATTGTTATAGTAGAATCTGAAATGAAAAATTGATTTTAAGCAAATGACTTTTGCACATTGTGTGTTCACTGCTATTAATAATACCACTGCATATACATAATTGATAATAGTGAAAGGCAGAATATCACATTCGGAAGCTTTTATTATATCAGCATTCTTAACTTAGATCATGAAGAAATTATCATTGAACATGCACAAACTCACACTCGCAAGCTTTTTTTTCACATATACCACTATAAGAAATATATACCAATTCGTTAGAAGATTTTAAAAATGACATTGTAGGTTTGTAAAATATTTTTCTTACTTGGACTTGACAACATCCAGATTATCATTCCTTGCTTGAGAAATTCTACCAATCGTTCTTGGGGTCTTGATCTGACTGGCCGGAGGCAAAATGTTGAAAATGATGCCTGATACTTCATCGCTGCTGTCGTCATCATCATGGACCCACAAATCTTGCCACGTGTCTCGTCTAAAAGTTCTAAATGATTTCCAGGAATGTACAGAAAGTCTATCTTTTTAACTAAAGATTTCCACATGTTAGATCTCCATAATGAAAAGGTTGAGTTGGTTTCATCACAGCATATGTATGTTATTGTTCCATCGTAGCTTATCTGCATGGTATAAGAATATGAATGGAATGTTAACTTTATTCATTTTTATATTATTATTACCGGTTAATTTTCAATTTGAAACAGTTTATTGAATAAAAGTAATACTACAAATATAGGTTTTTAGTTAATTCGCGATATGATACTGTCCTAGTGTAAACAGCTTCCGATTCGCCATCCAGTTAGAACGGCAGTACAGCTAGCGAATGGACAGTAGGGCCACTCAGCATTGAGCTGCCACCAGCCAGATTAAAAATGGCTTTCGCACGAGATTAGAATGATCAAGGAACATTGCAATATACGTGTTTTGGGGTTTATCGAAAAAATCGTTTGAAGTGATTGTTTATTTTCAGGGATTTGTTGATTTTAAGGGAAAAATAATGACACTAACCGTCCGTCATCTCGTTTTATATCAAGGCCTATTTTAATGACATCACAAGCGCATGGACTGTATAAAACTTGATGTCAATTAGTAAATCTCAACGAAATTTTCTTAAGTATATACAGTAAATTCACATTAAATATGTTTCTAATTACTTCTTAAAGAAAAAAAATCTTGCGACGTCTGTTACGTCCAGCTGAAAACAGATATTTCCTTTTATTATTTTATTGTCTCTTAACGACAACCCCGTGGCTCCCAAACTATCCACAATATAAGAACCACATGGATTGCCTACCGCTATCCCCTTCAGTAATAGAAGTCCTATTGTGTTCATATAGAACAACGTCGAGTTATTTGTGCATCCAATATGGCCGATAACTATAGTTCCTTTGTCCTTTTTGTCTTTCAGCATTTCAAAACTAAGCATGTTAAAAATTAGCAACGGATATTAGTATAATTTCTTTAGTAAATAATGGTCTTCAAGCATTTTGATTGGTTGCCTAACCAGTAAATATGAGGCATTTTTACTAGCTGGCATTTTTTCAAATGGCCACCAATGAGAGTCGTTTCGATGTATTATACCTTTGCCAAAATTAGCAAATGGAGAAAAATTGCATTAATATAAACTCAAAGAATACAAACAAACTTGATGTTAAACTATCTTAAGGTAATAGATCGTCTGCAAATACCTTATAAAAATTAAATACTTTTTCACTATTTAAAAATTACAAGTAAACTTAGGTTTTTACTTAGGAGTTTCCAGAAGTAAACTGTATTCATAAAAAACGACAGTGCATTTTATGCACGTGAATTTTACTAAAGAAATTATACTGAAACAATTATTCGCCTCAGGCTCAGTTATTATGGTAGATATTCACCGAGACAAAGTCGAGGTGAATATTTACCATAATCACTTCGCCTTCGGCGAATAATTATTAAGTATAGTTACTTCAAAGGTTCGTATCGATAAGACTAAACAAAGATATAAATAGAAATATAATTTGTTCGGTGTTTTATTTCTGTTTCAAGATTTCAAAAAATTTGCTCGTGCTTAATCCCTTTTAAGAACTTACATATCAGAAATTATAAGAAATAAAATTTGTACAGTAATAAAACACCCTAAATCTACCATCCACCAAGACTATACATGGAAATAGTAAGTACCCAAATAATTTTGTAATTGGTTTCGTAATTTAAGCTCACTTCTGTCAACCTATAGCCGTACAACATGCTTTACTCTAAAGCACTGACATTGGTTAAAAGGAAGAACCTACTCAATGAAATAAAGAGAAAGTCTCATGGAACAAAAACAACAAATACCTTGGAAGGTTGCCATGTGACATGGGCCTTTGCAGCTGATTTTAGTTCGTAGAGAACAGTGTCAACAGTTTCTTTCAAAGGAAACGTCACATTTTCTTTTGCTGCTCGATCCATCAAAGAAGCTATCACATTTTCGCTGTCCCCTAATTCCTCAAACAATCTGTCAACTTCATTTCTTGTAATGCCAAGTCCAGCAAATGCCATCTTTTCAATTAGCTGTCTTATCTTCGTAAAGAACAGAACAAGTAAACTATTAGTAAATAATTATACTTTCTTCACTAATTCTAAAATATTTCTTTAGTATATTGTTTACATTTTTCAGTATTTTCATGTCTGTCATTTTATTTTTTAATATTTGCTCTTCAAACATTTAGCAGATACAAACTTTAGAATCAAATTTAGTCGTTTGCCTGGCGTACTTGGCTAGTAGTTCGTCTGAATGGTTGACTTTGTCGAGCAAACTAAATACAATTGGTTGAAAAATGGTGCGATTTGGAATAAATGGTATTTATAATCCAAAATGGTGCGATTTGGAAATTAATAGCACTAGTTTTACCCAATCATATTGTAGGGAACACCATTGACTTTAAAATGTATGCCCTGAGATAATTAGCTTGTCTATTTCTTTGTTTGCAATTAGCAATGCAATTGCATGGAATCGCATAATGCAAATTGGCTCAGTCTAAACATATTAAGACCTTTATCTGTTTCTTTTTTATTTGGGACGCAGACGAAAGTTTACTATTGCTGTGCAGGTCATACAATTGACCATAACGAAAAATATGGCAGTAGGTACATTTTATCAGAATGCATTGAGGTATTGAAGCAAAAACGGCTGAAAAAAGATGCCAAGAAGAACACCCATTGACATTAAACCTTAGCAAACTATTTCCATAGAATAACCTTTTCTCTTATGCTAATTGTTCTTCAAGAGACGTCAGCTTGCTTTTTGAAACAAATTCCGACCGAATTGCATCACGGTAAAATGTACATCTGCCATCGTTATGGCGATACATCGTTACAGCGATACAACGTTACGGCGATACATCGTTACGGCGTTAAACACAGCACTGCATGACAACGACAAAACTTTCCCAAGCGAAACTCATGGTTTTTTAAGATATATAACTGCTTTCAGAGGCGAAGCCAGTGTTTATGTAGGTCATGGAGTGCATGACTAAAAAATCCATAAAAATGTTTAAAAATCAGTTAAGTAAAATTGTTGAGAATAAAATTATACTTTCTTTTTTGCACTTCTATGTTTTATTTATTTTCGTTAACGGAATCAATGGTCTTTAGGCGATATATTCAGTAAATATTCCCGTATGTTATTGATTTTGACTTTCTTACTTTGACAACTAAGTGGTTCTACATATTTTAACATGCCCATAGCCGATTGCTAAAAGGTGTGAAAAACGATTGCGTGATGGAATTGCGTATTTTGGTCATGCATTTTCAGAATTTCATGACTAGTTATATTATTTTCTATTAGGTTTGTTGGTTTTTAATTGGCCTACGATGTCTGTTCACGCGCAATGCGGCTGTTTTTGACGCGTTTGCCATGTAATTTTCGATTTGCATGACTAAACGGGCAACCCAACCTGTTCACAGCATCTTATAGCTCGAAGCTTTCAACCTGAATGAATCAGGCATGTCGAGTTCTTCACTCGAAGTTAAACGGCAAGATTTGTGGATTGCTAAGCAGAATATTATTAAACAGAAACCGACGCCAGATCGTTCGACGTTGCCGATGAGGAAAGGTTTTCAAGTGTGACGTCGTGATATTCGAAGAAAGAAGGGTTTTATGGATCTACTTGGCACAAAATTTTTTTGTTGGCCGTGTCTTTTGTTTTGCCCTGCTATTTCTGCAACCTGGACGAAAACTGACCATAAGAACATTTTAACTGCTTTCACTTAGTTTTGTTGACCCCATTATAAACTTTATAAATATTATGTTCTAGTCTTTCTATAGCTGGGAAAAGATTCATTTTACTGTGGTGACTCCACTGTAATGTCCCATTTCCTTAATAGTTGGGAAAGTATCCACATATGTGGTGCCCTCGTTATAAATTTTATATTCTAGTCTCTTTCACTTCATTGTGGTGACTCCATTGTAGTGTCTTATTTTCTTAATATTTGGTAAGATATCTACTTAATTGTGGTGACTCCATTGCAATGTCTTATTTTTTCAATAGTTGGAGAAATATCCACATAGATGTGGTGACCCTATTGTATTTGTCTGGGCGGGTGAGAGCAAAGACATTAGACAACTATAGAAAATATCAATAGTTTTGACAGTCCCTGTCTAACTGCTTGCTTAGCTCAAGCTACCCTAGGCATGCAGATAAGCTCTGACATTGAGCCAAACAGTAAAAATTTAGAATTGTAAATAAATTTTCCTATTTTTGTGTCAAGCTTCATTGTTGTCTGGAATACGCTAAAATCTCAATAACATTCCCTCATGGGGTCAAACTTGACGCCATGGTTGATGCTCAGATCGCTGCAAGTGGCGTTTCTGGCATGGGAGTCAATGTTTCAACACGTTTCCAGCTGGCTTGGCTACTAACTACTTTAGCAAGTGAACATGAAACCAGTTATTGCGAAAAATAACACGACATGGAATAGTAGGCAAAAAAGGTATTGACATTTGCCATTTAGAACCCATTTCGTCAGATTAACGATGGTGTAAGGAGGAAGCAAAAAATACAACAATGCAGAAAAGAGAAATATAATTTACCGTAGGATTTTGCATTTTCTTCAAATTCCTTTCTGCATATTTCTCGACGAATGCACTGTGATGTGGCAAACCTTCAGGAAACCACGAGTACGTATCCACCATAAACACCATCGCAACTGTTTCCCTCTTTCTTTTCAATTCACTGGCCATTTCGTAAGCTACAGTCCCGCCGAAAGAGTAGCCCGCTAAAAGGACCAGAGTGCATTGTTGAGGCGACAGAAAAAAATGTGCTGTGTGCAAGTAATAAATGTTTTTTATTACTAGATGGTATAAATTATAGAGATATTTCATGGAAAGTGCTAATGTATGGTTTTTATGCACGCGTCAATTTATTTTGCAAATAAGTTTCGCGAAACAATACAAAAGCATTTCCCATCAACAAATTTGTTTATTTTATAAATTCTGATATTCAAAAACTTTTTAAAATAGCATAGCTATATCTATTTTACTATTCTATTTTGTATTTTATCTTCAGGAATCAAACGTTTACAACTCTAGTCGCAGATATCATAAAAAAGGATAGTGGCACTGACTATTAAACGTTTATAATATATAATAGAAGTATTTTACTCTAAACAAAAATTGAGAGACTATCTTTATCGGACGAGTCAAATTGATATGTACCAAGACTGGATAGAGCATTTTTATGCAAAGCCCAAATAAAATCGAAGCAGAAACACGAACCATTTTGAATGGCCCCACTCAAAGAGGAATTGCGGTAGTTTCTGTTAAGAACTGATTTTTAAAAAGTTTCGCATCAAATCATAAAATTTTTGTTTTAAACGAAATGAATACATTCTGTAATAGAAGTCCATAGCATTTACTGATCAAGTGGGACTACCCTATCGCATTCAGTAATTAATTACTAAGCCCTAACTATCCAACATGGCCGCAATTCGAAAAACATGACGTCGCTACTTCGACTTTAAAACCCAACAATAGATGTACTATGTAGCTATAATATATATACAGTATTTAAATATTGAATATAATTGAACAAAACGACTCATTACGAACAGTAAACATATTGTAAATATTTAACACTTTAATATTGGGTTCTACCTCGCTTCTCTCGGCAAAGAAGAACGACAAGAAAACCATCACGCGAAATTTTAATTCCAAACCTCATAAACACAATATAAGAAAATTGGTCGAAATTACCAGCGTGTTACACTTACCGAGGTAATATGGGCCTCGTGGCTGGATGTTTTGGATGAATCCCACGTATCTCTGGGCAAGACTCATGACAGTGCCAAATTCAATTTTCTCAGCCAAATTATCTTCCACTCCAATGGCGTACAATGAAACATTTGTCTAAAACGAAATATAACATTTTAAATGCAAACTGCCTTGCTAACTTTTACGAGAATTTTTACCAAATATAGCAAACTTTTCAAGTGATGTAGACCCTATGCATATTAATCAAGGAATACAAACGGTCAAAGATAGCCTTCATTCCATGAAAATGAGGAATGCGTTCATATTACAAATTGAAATCTAATATCTGGAAATTTCTAATTCATACTGAAGAACAGCCAGTAAATGATTAATAGTTTTTATTACATGGCAAGAATCACTTCCGGTGGAATATCGGTCTGCAGTTAGCTAAGAAGCGCTTTCAACGGTCCGTCAACGACAATTTTTACACTTCAGAAGACATGAAACAAATGAAGAAATATGCATTAGCCGGTCCATTACGAAAAAATTCAAAGTGGCCCCCAATGAAAGTGGTTGTGATGATATATACTCAGTGGCGAAGCCAGCACGACATTTGGCCATGCAAATGCAAACATTTGCGTGGTTATAGACTGTATAAACCTTAATTAATTTCCGAAGAAATGAATAATGATAATGATTTAAATTTGCATAGCATGACCAAATTGTCGGGCTGGCTTTGCTACTTGATGAATTTAAACAAATGAAGGGCTATGCATTACAAAAAAGTGCAAATATTACAGCAGCAAACTTTGTTAAGATATTTAACGTTAAGAAACCGTTTGACACTAATAAAGTAAATATTTTTTTGCGATTTAAACTTACGAAAGAGAACAACACATTTTGAAGCAAAACAGCAAAACCTGGCATTTGGTCAAGAGGAATTAAGACTCATTATCAAGCAAATACAAATTTTGTGACGTATAAGGAGTACAAACTTACAGTGTTTATGATGTGAATGAGGTTACAAAAGAAAGGTCATGGCTAAAGGGGTTGCGCGAGAGGTAGGTTTTCAAGATGGCAGCTGTTTTTCAAGATTCTTAAAACGAGAACGAATCAACAACCAGACATTGATAGCATTCCTAAAGCTTACCCTAACCCTAACCCTAAACCTAACCACAATTTAGGAATGCTACAAATGTCTGGTTGTTGATTCTTTCTCGTTTTAAGAATCTTGAAAACAGCCGCCATCTTGAAAACCTACCTCTCATCCATCCCCTTTAGCCATGACCAGAAAAGAAATGCACCATACAAATACTTAATGCAATATAATGGATTTTTTTAACCTCGCTCGCTCATTTTTCGCAGGGAAATATCGGATCTCGGTCCTATATTTCTCTGTACAGACCTCGCTCTCGGTCAATAAGTAGTTATTGTTCCTTTAAGCCCCGTACAGACGAGCAAGTTTTCCTCGACAAGTTTTTTCCTCGTGTGTACGCAAAAAAATTGACAATTTTTTCTTGACAAGAATCTGCTTTAGCTAGCCATACCAGCTTTTCAACGAGGAAACTTGCTTGTGTGTACGTGCAACAAGGAACACTTGACAAAGGGATTGTTTGTTAACGTACTTAATTCATGCGGCCTCGTAAAAGTTGTCAAGAAAAAATATTGTCAAATTTCGCGTACACATGAACAAACAAAGCCTGTCGAAGAAGACTTGTCAAGGAAACCTTGTTGGACGTATGCATGGGAGCGTAGGTGAACGCGTCAAAAAACTTGTCAAGGAAAGCATGTTCGTCTGTACAGGGCTTTACTATTTTAAACGTCCAAACTTTCATTATTAGATTGGTTTCCGTTGAAATACAAATTCAAAGCAACCACATGGATTCGTTGCGAAGACTTTCAAAACGTTGACATGTTAAAGAAATTGAATGATGTGATTTCAAGTCAATATTCCCAAGTTTGCTTCATGCAGATTACCTGCTGTTGGAAACCAAGTGCAAATGATGCCAACGCGAGAGCTGATTTTTGACTACCATGAATCATAAACACCCTCACGACTGCGTCGTCTGGAGTATAAAGCGGGATAACTTTCTCTTTGACTGTTTGAGGGGCTTGATGCTGCAGTTCATAACCATTTCCTACAATGCTTCCTTCTACGTCGTTTCCCTCTTCACCATCAAATGCAACATTTGTTTGGCTAATATCACTCGAAAACCCAACATGTTTTCCTCTTTCATGGTGGTTATCACTCGTCGCGCCCTTCTGATCTTTCGTCACACTTACATTTTCAATTTGTTCCAGGATATCGTTGATGATAGTTAAGCCAGTCGTTTTCGGTTGAATAAAATAGTAGGTCTAAAGGCAAAGAAAATTAAACATGAATAAGGGAGGTTTAGATGATAATTATATCTCATATAAACACACCTTGAATTCAAAGTGCCGTCCGGACTCAAAACCCAACCAGGATTAAAAAACTACCCCGAACACAGCTGTGGATGTAATAATGTGCAAATCACTTTGTTTGTTCTCAGTATTAAAACTGCTCTGAATGATTTTCGGTATTGATTACCAAAAAGGTCGGTTTTAGGTTAAAGGGTGTAGGGATATTATTTTGGGGGTGTGGGGTGGATAATTTAACTATAATAACGAATGTTTCGAACAATTTAAATGTACATATTGTAGCAAAGTTAATAATTTTTACATTTAAAAATCAAACCGTCGTGTTAAACATTTATGATTGCTTACTTCAAACGTGGCACCGATGGTATTTTCTATTCGAAGTCTCGTTTGGGCTGCAGCTATTGAATCGATTCCATACTTGTACAATCCAACATTCAAGTCGAGCTCAACGGCATCAGCTCCGGACCACGACGCCAGCAAACGTTGAATGAACTTCTGAACGTAATTCATTCTAAATTCTAATGGTTGAAGAGCTAAGTCTTCCAGGGTCATAAAATTGTTTTCTTCAGTGAGTACCAGTGTCTCTTCCCGTATCAGTTGCAGTCTTGAGGAAGAATGATTTTGAAGATAAACAAGCCAGTTAATTGAAGATAAGCAAACCTGGATGTCACTGGTATTCTCGAGCAGGAGTTGTTTTAGAAATTCAATTGCTGAAAAGAGAGTAATTAGCTTTAATTCTTGCATATTGTTTAAATCATTTTATGTTGTATGTGGTTAAATTGGTTTTGTCAATGTTTAAACTACTGCAACCAACAATGCTTGAATTTACTTGTGTTTTCACCTGAATATTCAATATATACTTTTATTATTTTAACTTGTTGGTAATATTGCATTGTCGTCATCTTTGTTATTGGCATAGTATAAGAGTTCTAGCACGTAGTCATAAAAGGCATGCCTTATTGTGTGTCGTCTTAATTTCCTCCACGCCCGAGAGGATGGCTGCTTATAGGTTCAGGACAGCTAAAACAAAAATTCACATGTCTTCTGCTGTATATACCTGTCGTGTAGTGTAAAGAGTAGAATCCAGCTTTCTCAAGAATTGATGTGATATTATTTGTATTCCTCTCGAGCACTCCAGTACCACTGATTGGTCCCCAGTTTACAGACAGCCCAGGCAGACCAAGTTTGTGTCGACGATATTCACAAAGTTGGTCCAAGAATGTGTTCGCCGCAGCGTAAGCGGCTTGGCCAACATTTCCAAGAATGCCAGATATTGAGGAGAACATGATGAAGAAGTCCAAATCCATGGATAGACTGAGTTGGTGAAGGATTGCACTTCCTAATGTAACATAGAAAACTGTAATTAATAAAACACGATGCACTGCAGTGCTATATCTATGTCTATCTATCAGTATATATAGGACTAATATATCTAGGATATTACACAGCGGTGCGAAGATAGGAATTATACGGAAATCATATATTTTACAAACGATCGCAGCGAATGAGTACAACATTGTTTTTGAAACGAGAGATAAAATTCATAGCCTCAAACCACCGTGTAATGTTCTGTTTATTATATAGTCTATCGTATTAAACAATTAATATATTAGCTTTATTTCGGGAAACGAAAGGATACCGGTGCATCATTATTGTTTTATATCGTATTCTTGGGTTTCACAAGGGCATTTTGCCGTAAATTGGAGTAGGGGTTAAGGGCCCAAAATGTATTGATGATCATACTCTACTGGAGTAAACAATCTTACGAAATTGCACATATTTGCATCCAAACAAAAGTTCGACAAAAATGATTTCCCTCCAACGACTGTGCATCGATTTGGAGTTAACCCCTAATGAAATTTATCACGTCATGTGAAACTCAAGAATAAAGGCACAAGTGTGTGATAATAGCTATGAGCAATGCTGATAAAAATCGATGTTAGCGTGGCACAGTATGTGGGTGGTAAAAGGAGGTTGTGAATCACGTTTGACAGCGGGGAAAAATCAGTTTCACAATTCACATGTATTAAAAAAGCAATTTCACAGATGTATATCAGACCTTTACAGATCAATATCACATTCCATTAGATAGACTAGATCGTATTTCTTTCAATATTCTTTTTTCATGATCGGCTTTTTTTGGGAAACACGCCACACGGGCGTAGAACAAATCACATCTCACGATACCAAAATCAAGCATTTCACATTTCACATGAGCAGATTTAAGCAATCACTGCTCACGAAAATACCCCTTACCATCTTCTAACACAACTTTAAAAACATACTTATTTAATAATTCGTGAGTAAAAAGGAAATCATGATCGCAAAGAATAGAGGTCACGAAAATTTTTACCTTGATTTTCCGAGCCTATACACAAAATGTCTTGGTAAATAAACTCAAAAGATGGGGAAAAATGGGTCGTTTTTGAAGCTATTTAAAAAACTCGCAGTTCGTGCTTATAAAGTTATAGATCAAATTTGAGGGTATGAATATTACCCTGTACGAAAATCTGAAAACTCGCAAATTTGATAAAGGGTTACCTTTAATCTTTGTCTCAATGACCTTCTTGCTGATTTTTAAATCCGCATCTTTTACTAATTGATTTTCTAAAACCATGGCGCTGAAAACAATACCGGCTACAGGTGGGAGAATCTCCAGTTCTTTCTTGATATTGCTCATATCTGCCCACGATGTAATATCCGCCTGTCTTAGAAGTATGCGCGATTTAGTTTCTTTCTCCATCTGTTTAACTTCGGCTTTCTTATCTTCACTTGGAGCCGAACGGGCTGTACACATTACCGTTTTTGCGCCATTTTCAGCCATCCACTTAGCGACTTCGTATCCAAACCCGCGAACACCGCCAATCACAAGATATGTACGATCAGCTTTTAAGCCATTTTCATCCAGAGGTAAATTGTAGAAATTCACTTTGTCAGGAGCAACTTCAGGTTTCAAAGAAACCGTGTACAAACCACTTTCATTTGTTCCATCCAAGCAAGAATCTTCATTCTTACATCCCTTGTACACAACATCATATATGCTTGAAACTTGCTGAGGAATATTCAGAACGCTTTCTAAAAGTCCTCTTGATTTTAAAGCCAAACAACATGAACTAACTAATTTAGAAAATGACTCTGAGTCTTCAGTGACGTTTTCCAAATTGGTCATAATACACTGGACATCTTTCCCGTGGATAAAACGGTTTAATTCAACATTTTCTTCGCCATAGACAGAAATTACATTGCCGTAAGGATTAAGGTGTTTCATGATTTGACGAATGACATGCGAGCTGTTCTTACTAAGAAAGCACACTGCATCTAAATTGGTTAAGTCGGCACCATTTAGTTCCCCTCTTGTTATTTCGTCTACTGTTATAGGCATCAAATTTTGAAACTTCAGCATCCGCTCTTTGCTTGATCTATCCTTCACAAGACAAACAACGACCTTTACATCCAAAGTCATAGCAACACATGCGAAGACCTTACACACTTCTTCATTTCGGTGGTAGACCAGGACTGTCTTCCCTTTGATACCGCTAAGGAGATTCGTAAGAATGTGGTAAGACATTGCCATAGGAAAAGCAAGTGAGGCGGCTCCCTGACTAGAGAAGCTATCGTTCATCTGAACGTTGATGTGGGCAAAACAGCATTTTTTCACATCAATGACACTTCCAAGGTCATCAATTTTACAAACACCAACCACTGGAGCGCTGTCTTTTTCCTCGTCATCATCAAATATTCTTCCCGAAAAGCCAATGCGATCAGTCTTTTTCAGGTCCAACCAAGGCTTCTGAAGGATTGGACAAACAAAGTCCACCTCAATTTTCACATTTTCAGAATTCTCCTTCGTGTATTCACTCGATGTTTTCTGTACAAACCACTGACCAGACATGCTTGTCATCTTGAAAGACTTTCGCGCTCCATCTTTTGTTACAGGTGAATCTTGCTTGCTCATATTTTCCCCGTCTAAATCTATCTTCTTAAAGCGATTAGCATAACGCACGCCATCTCTATAGACAAGTTCTTCTTCTATGGTCGCTTTTCTTACGTCATCTACCATAGCACGCAAGTCGTTGTCACATGGGTTGCTAGGCAAATCAACCACAGACGCCTTCGGTGCAGAAATCTCCTCAGAGAACGTCCTTCTGAATCCAAGCACAGAAGCAGACCAGGGAAATGTGCCTGAAGTATCAATGGCAGGATTGCGATCGTGTCGGGGAATTGTAACCACATCAGAAGTAACAAATACGAGCTGAATATTCTTCGCAAAAGCTTCTCTTTTCAAAACTTCCTGTGATACCAAGAGACACGTTTCAAATGCTAGCCCGTGAGTTGCATCAAAATTCGAGGCTTGAGCGCTAAATGTGCTACAATCTACCGGCCAGAAGTTGATAACCAGCAATCTTTCGTCGTCTGTTATTTTCTCTCGTACTTCATCTAGAGCTTCAGAAAATGCACGAAGTGTGGCATCTAAAGTATGTTGTATATCAACAAAATGGACGATGTCATTGTCTGGAACATGCTGAGAAAAGCGTTCAGCAAACTTGTTTCCATCCCTTAGTAAAAGCCAGTTGTTGTTTTGGTCCGCTGTTGGTGTATCAGATGTAATCTGCTCCCAGCCAAATGTAAATGACGCGTTTTGAAAAGTTACTTTGGCCTTATCCGTTGAAATTTCCCCGGTGACAAATTCTTCAATAATCATGACTGGTCTAGCATAACCATCCATAAGGGTGATGTTGCAGGTTGGTGTTTTTGCTGAATCTACGATCTTTGTGTGGACATAAAACTGGTCCGTACATGTCGGGTTTTGCACCATTGAGACATTCGTAATCTTGCGTGGCACGAATTTTCCTTCCATTGTTTTAAGCAGAAGCATGGACTGGAAACAAGCATCAATTATTGAAGGATGTATGCAATACGCTGATGCTTCTTTATTGATCTCTTCAGTTGGACGTATGAGACAAAGGGTTTCAACGCCGTTAGACCAGGCCTTCGATATCAAATCAAAATGTGGGCCGAATGCAAAGCCAAGCTTTTCACGCTCCCTTTCGAGATCGTCTCTCGAAAATTGATTCATCGTTGATTTCAAATGTCCAAATTTCTCAGATAGAGATGTTTCTATAGCAAAAAGTAGCAAATTTTTGGAACATGTGCACCAATGCATGGTTACAAATTGGCTAGGGCAGATTCCTAGATGCATTTCTGTCCCAATTTTGAAGATAGCCTATCACGGCTATCATTTTGGAATATTCAGAAGAAAGATTATTTTTTCCTCATATACGCATGCAACAGGGAATATTTCGCTTTGTCTACTAAATTTTCTCGGGAAATTTACTAAAAAACAAAAGATTTCTTCGTTTATACTAATCTTTTCTCATAAAAAATGCACAGGATAATTAGTAAACAAAGAAGTCCTTTGTCTTTTACTAAATTTCCCACTTCCATATTTAATGCAAACAGAAAACCTAAAACACTCAACAATTTTATTCAACATATTAAATTTTAAATGTACACAAGTATGACTTCAGACTTTGCTAAACAATTAAACGTCAAACTCCAACTCAAAACCAACTGTAAAACTTATGCTATCAACGTGCGTTTATATTCACGTTCATTTTTACGTGACTAGCAGTGGCTCCAGTGCAGCCATATTCAAAAACTAAGTTTAAAATCAATGCAGTGATTTACATATGTCTCGCGACAACAAAGCATGTCCGAAAGGTACACTTATTTCAATCAATAGTCAAACTCATAAACAACTTCATTGAAAAATACAAAATCAGACAGCTGAACTTATCTCTGCAGCAAACTTTTTAAAGTTTTCCTCGGCGATCATAATATAAACAAACTAATAACATGACCAGTTGGGAAATTAGCGATTAAATTTCCCTTCGCCTCAGGAAGATTTGTGAAATCACAAATCACATGTCACGGGAAATTCAATCGCTAATTTCCCTCTAGTCATGTTATTACTTATAATAATACACGTCTAAAGTTTAGACAGCTTTAACGAAGAAATTTAAAACTTAATAACCAGGGGTACGTCATTTTTAAAAAAATAGCTTGGCAACGAATTTTGAATGCCAAAAAGTAATTTTACACTGCTAAATTCATACACATACCTAATTTACATGCGGTTTCTTAAGAAAAAAAGATTCCTATTTAAAGATATAAGTTTGCACTATTACTGAATGGCTTACACAATTTTCAAAAATTTTACATAGCGATAAAATACCTAGCAAATGTTCGATCAGGCAACTGAACGTTTCTTTTAAAAAAGAGTGTGCAAGCATTTATTTTGAAGCTTTAAACTTGAAGCTTATTTCCTTCATTGTACATTTTAGGTCTGAGAGTGATTTCATTGACTTCATCCTATGATACATCTTGTGGCCTGTGCTGTACAATAAGGAAGAGCATCACTACGGCCAGGCAATTAAAAACGCTAGTTTATGTTAATTTCTCTTACCTTGACTTCCACACCAGTCATTCGCCCCTAGTTTTATAGAGCCTTCTGATATGGCCATTTCACCTTCATGGTCTTGGACCAGTGTAATTTGAAACCGATTTTCTTCGCTAAGGCACTCTCGAGGCAACAGACGTGTTCGAATTATGTGCGAGTCGTTGTTTGATATGGCCAACAAATTATCGAAGCTAATGTTGTGAACATCAGGTGCAGTGGTTGGAGACAAATGCATTGCCATTGCTAATATCATCTCTACGTATACAGCTGCTGGTATCACAGGATCAGGAGATTCAGCAAATTTGTGATCACTGATGTATGGAATGTTGTACAAACTGATTTCAGCTTCCCATGCGCACAAACCCGTAAAAGTTTCCGTTGGAACAGATTTTCCAAGAAGTGGATGAAAGTTGGTAACTCCTCCCTTGTTTAAAGTTTTGCTTTCATCGAGAAACGTGACAAATTCTAATGGATGTTTCTCTCGGAACCAAAACTCTGATTCTTGCCAAGGATAAGTGGGACGTCGTATAAATGATTTCGGCCCTGAGCCATGCACTTTTTCCCAGGACAGAGGAACTCCATTTGTGAAAAGATGAGCTGCACAATTGTGAAGAAATGACAGGTGCTGTTCGTTGGCAGAGCGTTTTGGTAGAGTTTGAACCACCAAGGCGTCGCTTGAACTAAGTGACTTCGATCTTTTTTCCTTCTGAGACCAGGTCTGGCGAACATGATGAGCAAGCTGAGGAGAAGCATTGATTTCAATAAAGAACTGATAGCCATCCGAGAACATACTTCTTAAGGCGTGTTCCAAAAGTACAGCTTGCCGGATATTTTTCCACCAATGCTCGAGTGAAAGGAGCTGGCCAGAAACTTGAGTACCTGTAACTGTTGAGTAGAAAGGTATGCTGTTTGGGGATTGGTGCAAATTGAATTCACTTGTGATTTTGAAGTATCTCTCCCTAATTTGTTCCATCTCTTGGCTGTGGTATGCACGAGTTGTCGTAAGTTTCTTCCAGAAAACACCACTTAGTGTGTGTTTAACATGATTTTCAACATAATCAATAGATTCTCTATTTCCGGATAGCACCACGTTTCCAGGACTATTGATAACTGCAACATCAACAGCAGTTTGCATCTGAATGCCCTGCAACATGTTTCGTGCTTCTTCTTCTGAAAGACCGATGGCAGCCATGCAGCCTGTAGATGAACATTTCTCGTGTAGTTTAGATCGAAATAGAACTAGCTGCAACGCTTTCTGCAAACGCAATGATCCAGATGCCCAAGCTGCTGATATCTCTCCAAGACTATGCCCAACAACAGCAGACGGTGTGATACCCCAACATTCCAGTAATTCAGTGAGGGCAAAATGTATGGCAAACAAGGCTGTCTGTCCGATGGGATTCTCGTGAAGGCGAGAAGCTTCTTCAGATTTGTTGAGCTCGGAAATTAAAGACCATGGCACTTTGTAGCGTTTCAAAAGAGCGTCAATCTTTTCAATGCTTTCCTTAAACTTTGGCTCGTGAACTAACATTTCTCTTGCCATTCCATACCACTGAGAACCTTGACCGCCGTAAAGGAATACAACCTTGTTGCGTGTTTTAGTTACGTCCCCAGAAGCCACAAATTTTTCCCATCCTTCCTCTTGATCAGCAAACATATTCAATCTCTTTGCTGCTACCTCAAATGAGGAAAAGGCAAGGGCTAAACGATGAGAATGCACTGTATATTTGTCATTCAGGGAATAGCAAATATTATCTTTAAGACGTTCGTCATCATCTGGTTTTTCTCGTAACGACTGTGATACCTTTTTAGCCAATGCTCGTAATGCATCGCCTGAGGCGGCTGACAACGTCAAAACTCTGTTAGTTATACGTCTGCTTCGTAACAACGAGGCAGGATCCTTCTGACTGACTTGTCGTACGATTACGTGAGCATTAGCACCACCAAAGCCATAAGAAGAGACTGCAGCTGTTCTTGGTTTCCCATCATCAGTTTTCCAAGATTCGCAAGAAACTTGAACTGTCATTCGTCTCTCGGATATTTTTAGCTGTGGTTTGATCTCGTTCACGTTAATAGTCGGTACGAATTTACCGTGTTTTATCATCAGGCAAGTTTTGATTAATCCGGCTAAGCCCGCTGTTGATTCAGTGTGGTTTATGTTGGATTTCACTGATCCCAGGCGAAGTATTCTGTTACTGCTATTGCCATAAACCGCTGCCAAAGACCCCATTTCGACAACATCGCCAACAGCCGTTCCTGTACCGTGTGCTTCCACGTAATGAATGTCGTCCTTCGAAAGACCAGATTCTTGAAGGACCTTTTGAAACAAAATCGATTGGGTAACTTCACTTGGAGCTGTCATTGGTATTGCCGTTTGTCCATCGTTATTTACACCACAAGCCACAACTTCTGCATAAATATCATCTCGATCATCTATGGCTGTTTTAGTTGGTTTAATCACTACGGCAGCTACACCTTCTCCACGACCATATCCATCTCCTTTTATATCAAAACTCTTGCATCGACCATCGTGAGCTAACAACCCACTTCTGCAACACGCTGTCTGGTACATATCACCTGTTAAAAGAATATTTGGTGCGCAGACTATAGCCACATCACATTCACCAGTTTGTAGATGTCTAAAAGCAACGTCAAGAGCCACTAAAGATGATGAGCATGCTGTATCTAACGCCAGACTGGGACCGGTTAGATTCAACGAGAAAGAAATGCGGTTAGCAACCACAGATAACGCACATCCTGTGGAACAGAACTGATCAATATTTCGAATGTTGGACGAATCCATAACAAGCGTGCCATATTCTAAGTTCATTGATCCAACATAAACACCCGTTCGACACTGCTGTAAATCTTCAAGACGCATTCCAGCATCTTCAATCGCTTCGTAGACAACTTGGAGGAGCAGACGTTGCTGTGGATCCATTGATCGGCATTCTGCTGGCGATATTCCAAAAAATTGAGAGTCAAATCCAGTGATATTATCAAGATAAGCTCCAGTAACAACGTAGTGTTTACCTGGCGTGCTTTTCCCTGGATTATAAGAAGAGTAATACTCTTTCGAATTTGGTCTGTTTAAGGGATAAGTTCCAATACCACAGCGACCTTCCACTAGCATATCCCAAAAAGCATCTTTTGAGTTAGCACCGGCTGGAAACCGGCAACCAATCCCAACGATTGCAGCCGGGATGCTATTTTTAGAATTTACTGGACACTTGGAATGACTTGATGTTTTAGTTCCTTGACATGTCTGTTTTCTTAAACGTTTTGACCACTCAAGTAGAAGTGGGTGGACATTAATTTCGCGGAAGTCAAATATCTTTCCTAGTAGGGTGAGATAGACTGGCAATATAGCCAAACCATGAACGAGACCGAGAAATACTACACCGACAAACATCTTAAAAAATATTTGGAACACTGTGGATGAAGCAAATCCTGTCGGCATCATTCCAAGGAATGTGCTTAGTCCTCCAAGGAAAACACTACCACCAATTTTTCCCAACGCATCAATGACACGAAGTTCTGGAGAGGATGCCTTGGAGGAAACAAAATGGTAGGCGACGTGTGCGTTGTAGTCTACTGAGAAACCCAAAGCCATAACAAGATTTATCATAGATATTGAGTTAATTGATACATTCCATACGTACATCAGTCCGAGTAGTTCCAGCATATGGCCAATAAATCCACACAGAAGACAAGTTATCACTGCGAGATGGTTTAGGAACAGCGATGATATGAGAAGAATTGAAACTCCAGCGACTATTAGATTCCTGATTGTTTCGCGAAAAACATGAGCATACTGTTCAAAATACACAAAAGGTAAAGCAACAGCGAATGCACCGACGTTTGTCGAATGTGAAAGATCACCCCTTATGCTGATCATCATATCTCTTTGAAAAATTGAATCAGAGCTGCTCTTGGAATAAAATAAAATTCTTGAAGCTGTTAAATGGGATTTGTTTTCAGAAAATTTCAAATCTTGTGCAAACCGTCTATATTTGGGAACTGAAACAAAATCTGACAAGCTTTTGTAAAAGACGTTTTCGTCAGTTACAGTAACGTTTCTTTCACTTGTCCAAAACAAGTATTCTGACAACCAATTTGTGCTTCCTGAAATGAAATGTTTATTAGATTTAACAAGATTCTCGACAATGGAGTGAACTGTCTGAATTTCTTCAACCGAACGACCAACTTGCCCAGGAAGGATTATGCTCACTTCAATGTTAAGATGAAAATTTTCTTCATAAACATTCAGGAATTCTCGAAAATGTGAATCTTCAGTTGTTAATAATTGTCTGCTAAAACTTTGGTCTATATTGATTGCGCCATAAATGCCACCAGATAACAGCAATAAAGAACACAGACAAACTGTAAATTTTCCCGGGAGTGAAGTTATTACCTGTCCCCATGCTTTCATCACGTTGTCAATTCCAAATTTGCGTGTGTTAGCACAGCGGTTAGTGGAAGGAGCGCTCATTAAACAGGGCAGGAAATCACGTCGTCCAGCGTTGATTCGTTTAATATCAAACCAAATAAAACCAACAAATAATGTAACCAACAAGAAAAAAGCAGACCAAATCGCTAGTGCTGCGTACGTGCAGAAGAAACGAATCGCAGGGAAAAGTGAACGACAGCTAACGGCAAATGCCACGAGATCAGTGAGGGTTGTCATCGTTATAGTTGGGCCACTTCTAGCCATTGTTCCGCTTAGCATATGCATAGCTGGTATATTTTGACGGACCATATTATTCAGCTCATGCAGAATAATAAACACATCATCGATACCAATACTGACCACCAAGAAAGGCAAAACACCAACAATGCTGACAAAAGGAACACCAAGAAACATTAAGAAACCAAGTGCAGCGGTAACGCCTAAATAAATGCATAATTGAGAAGATAATCCCAGAAGTTGGTGTCCAAAACGAACATCTGCGCATCTGCCGTTGACAATTGCACTAAAAATCCCCATAATTACAAATGTCAATCCAAAAAATTTGATATCGGAGCCGGTACTTTCTGCAACGGAGTCGTCCAAGCTTCGCTCAGCCGCGTAAACAATTTTTGCACATGTCGTGTTTTCTGAAAAGGAAGAAACTCTTTTGAGAAATGACTTTTCCCAATCTAAGATATGTTTTCTGTTCTCTTCTCCTCTGGAATATTCCTTCATAAAGTAAACAAATCTCATCGCGTTTGTAGCATGAAGTGAGCCATTAGATGCAGCCTTTCCAAAGATTTGGTTAAAGTTATCTTTCAATCGTCTTCCATTTGACATAAGAAAAGCGTTATTCTTGAGCACGCCAGTGATACGTTGTGGAACGTGAAGAAGGTTTTGCTTTTGGTAATCAAATATCTCCAAGATATTAATCGAGACGCAACCACTGTTTGGGTTAGGTCTGAAACAGTGCTGCTCGTACATTTTTATCTGCGTGATTATCCGATGTAAATCTATCATTTCAGCTAAGCATTCCGGCGAAACAACAGACTTGTTATTTTTTGGCAAAATGATAACTTCTTCCTGTCGAAGCTCAATTTCAAAACCAAAATCCCTGGCTTTGCGTATGTCTTGAGATGCCTCGCTATCTTCAGGTAAAAACAAATATTTGACACTATTTTCATCCTCCAGCTTTGCAAGTCCTGACGTGAGAACAATAACAGCGAAAAGAAAAATGAAGATAACACGAAGTGGCCGCCGTGATATAAACATAGCAGATTTCTCAAACAGAATTTCAAGAATCAGAAGAAAAATCTTTTGTAAGCATGCCAAATTCCGTAGTATTCCAGTTCCGAGGAAAGGTTTTGATCGTTCTTCGGAAGTGTAATTACTATTCGAAACATCTGTATTGCAGCTATAAAATCAGAATAAAATTAGTCAGTTAAATGCTATTGGACTCTTGCTTGCTTATGTAAGATCTCATTGGGTATTGTATAGTCATTTTGTCATTATGGTGATAGGTGACCTACCTGTTGTGATAGGTGACCTAACTATTAATGAAGATATTCTTTGGCTTTTACATTACCACAGAACTAGTCTTTATGTATTGTAAGCTAAGTTGTGAAACAATTCCTGGGTTTTCTTGTAAGACTAGCTATTTATAATATCCAAGCATGGTTCGTACAAACAATAAGGCCATTTATACGAGCGAAAATAAGCCCCAGCTTAAATAGGCCGCGGCTTAAATAAGTCGAGAACACAGCCTTTCATACGCCAGTTTTACTAAATTTATTACAGTAGCCCAAAACACTCGTATAAATAGACCATAACGAGGTCACCGAAGTTTTAAATACCCATTACCACGACAACAAAAGGAAAATGGCTCGCGTTAGAAAAAAAGCTACAGGAAGTTACTTTGGACTTGCCTTGGTCGCGAACGAAGCGTTTTTACGAGGTTTTCCCGCCTAAAATTGACCGCGGCCAATTTCAGACGAGGCCCGAGCCCTGGGCTAAAATTAGCCGCGGCTTATTTTAGTCGAAAAGAGATTGTACGTTTATACAGACGTTTTCGACTTATTCAAGCCGCAGCCTATTTAAGCCGCGGCTTATTTTCGCTCGTATAAATGGCCCTAATGAGTTTTTGGAATTGTAGTTGATAATGTGCATTTCATAAGCCGCTGGCAAGTGTAAATACTATAAATGACCTTTCTTCTTTGTGTTGAGCTTGATGTATATAAACGAGATAATTCCTTAAGTATAGAAGTACACAGTGATATACCTCTCTTTTACAGGTAGTTTATCATCGACTACTTGAATTACCTTTCTACATATACTCGAAATTGTTTATTATTGCATTAGTTGTGGGTTATCCCATTGCGCATACAAAATATATAATACGTTGATCTGGTGCAAGTTTTTAAAATTTTCCTAATAAAAATATCTTTTGTGTTGTTCAGCCAGCTTTAAATCTTTCATCATTTCAATAAATTCGTCCGAAGATTAACTAAAAACTCCCAATGCACTTATGCAAAAATTTACAAACTTTACCTTTGCATAACTTCTCTGCAGTACGTTAGCTAATTAGATGTTCATATTTTTCTCTTTTTCGCTTTTCATTGTTGACAAGATTAGATTCATTAATAATTAGGTTTACTCAAATGAGGAAAACAGAAAGTATAATCAAGGGTCGCGAAAATGGTGGGACACGGTAAACAGAATAACTGGAAGAAAGGTTAAAGCAAACAATCTTAGCTTGTCTATTGATCCAAAGCTTATGAATCACCATTTTCACAATATAAATACTGATCCACAGTATTCAACTCCAGAACCTTTATTAATCCCAGAAAGTACTCGTATTCCTGTGGTTGATGTTTCTATGGTCGAAAATTTCATGACGAAGCAAAAGAGTTCAGCTCCAGGTCCTGACGGTATTCCCTACTGGATATGGAGAGATTATGCTCAATATCTGGCGCCGATAATTACTAGAATATTAAACTTCTCTCTCAGTCAACAATATATTCCTTTAAAATGGAGACTTGCTAATATTACACCAATTCCCAAAGAATCCCCTGTTACGGAATGTTCTCAACTCAGACCAATATCTTTGACTAATATTATAATGAGAATTTTGGAGAAAATTGTGTTTAAACAAGAAATATAATTATCCTCAAGTTAAAAAGGTAATAGACGATGACCAGTTTGCCTACGACAAAGAAGGAACAAGTACTAAACAGCTCTTATTAAGTGTCAACATAACTGGTTGAAGTGGCTAGACGATGATGCTGACTATGTTCGGGTAATATCTTTTGATTTAAGTAAAGCTTTTGACACTGTTCCCCACGAAATCATTTGTGAAAAATTGAAAGCAACTGATTTAAACCCATACATCATTAACTGGATGATCTATTTTCAATCGAATCGGAAGCAAAGAGTAGTGGTAGATGGAACTGAAACGGAATATGTCCATATTAATAGAGGTGTGCCACAAGGTACTGCATTGGGGCCTTTCTTGTTTTCTTTGATGGTAAAATGATATCAAACCAAAAGATCCCGAAAACAACATGTTAGTTAAGTTTGCTGATGACATGACAGTTAGTGCACCCGTTAAAACTACCCGAGATATAGCTTTTAATGAAGTTGAAAATATTAGTGATTGGGCAAATGAAAACAGAATGATCTTAAATTTTTCCAAGACTTGGGAAATTGTCATCAGTAAGGGATCATTGAAACAGCTACCTCCTCCAATTGATGGGATTAGACGAAAGAAATGGATGAAACTACTTGGTGTTAAGTTTCAAGATGATCCTTGTTGTTGAGGTTTGCACGTAGATGAATAACTGTCCAAAGCCAGTGGGCGAATGTCTATCCTAAGAGTATGCAAATCATATGGTTATGCTAGTGATCAATTGACCAAACTATTTGGAACGTTGATTTTATCCCTGTTTACCAATGCAATCGAAGTATGGGGCTCTGCGCTCTTGAAAAAATATCTGAAACGGATAGACCAGTTTTTCAGACGATCTTGTAGGTATGGGTACACCACCAAAGAATACGAAATGTCTTCACTAATAGAGGAGAAAGATAGAGCTTTATCCCGAAAAATTACTAAAGATACTGAACATGTCCTTCATGATCTTCTTCCAGAAATGAAATGTAGAACTTTAAGGACACAAAATCATAACTATATACTTCCCCAAATTAAAACTGAAAGGTTCAAGCGATGTTTTGTAAATAGATGTCTTTTTAATAATTTTCAAATATGAACTTTCATACTTTTTTAGCTTTGTAACTTTAGCCAATACCCTAAATTCCTATCAATCATGTAAATATATTTTAAATTAGTTAAAGACTATTGTTGTTGTAAAGTCACACGTTTGTTGTGTCTACAATTTTGATAAAGACTATTATTATTATTATTATTATTATTATTATTATTATTATTATTATTATTATTATTATTATTATTATTATTATTATTATTATTATTATTATTATTATTATTATTATTATTATTATTATTATTATTATTATTATTATTATTATTATTATTATTATTATTATTATTATTATTATTATTAATAATTTTCTTTGTATAATATTTAGTTTGAGTTTCAATAACATCAAGTCGGTGGGGTATTTTTAGGAAAGCAGAGGATTTTTTGTCAACCTGGTAATGGCAAGACAAGCACGTTTGCTTTATCGGTCTGTTGTATTTTACCTTTTTATGTTTATAATTTTCTGTCGTTTCGGAAACAAGCCATCTAAACTGATGTGTGAGAGTCTTGGCTTGGGTATGCAATCAATTGCAGTATCTGGAAACATTTCTGCCGTTTATAGCTTAAAGCTTAAAGTTGTAAAGTTGAAACCGTCGACTACAATGGCCGTTCCGCTTGGCTTGAAGGTATCTCGTTCGCTCAGGTTGTTTAAACTATTCTTGGCTATACAACTTGCTCTAGACATGCAATGTTAAACCCTGGCCTGCAAAGCAATGAATCTTTTGACCGATCGGATATCTGCGACGAACGTTTTTCATCTCAGGACAGCGAAAGTGAAGAATAAGGTCAATTCAACGCATCAGCGAGATGGCCATACGGCGATGAATCTCAGTCGTATTTTAATCTGGACCTACCTAATAAAGACGTAAGAAATGATCACTGGAACTTTAATCGTTTAACCTCATCTATGTTCGACCAAGTTAAACAGTTTTTGAATAACAAAAATGAAAAACCTCAAGCTGATGTTCTATGGATGATCGAAACCTGTTTAAAACCTGATGTCTCGGACTCTTTTTACTATATTCCTGGATTAACGATCTTTAGATGGGATGGACAAACAAAGAATGACGGTGGGGTTTTGGCGTTTGTTACGGATGAATTGTCTGTTACCCACAGAAATGATTTGAAAGACTTGAGCCTGAAGATACTATAGCTAGAAGTTGCTCCTTTTCGAAGAGATATCTCTTGTTAGCGGAAGTCTACCGACCCCCGTCTTCTACTAAAGTTGACGATAGTGCTCTTGATAATAATATTAGCCGTTTCCACACTAGTTGACGAACAAGTCGACTAGACGAACAAATCGTTTCAGATGGACAAATCGTCTGACGTGATAGCGGACGGACAAATTTTCACCCGACTAAGTTGTCTGAATTTGTCCGACTATTTGTCCATCGGTCAAGACGACTTGTCAAGAGACGATTTGTTCGTCTGGATGAACAAGTCCTCAAAAATCGTCTTGAATTCATGCGAGTCAAACAAATCACGGACAAATTAAAATGTCGCTGCCGGAAGAGTCGTGGAACTAGCTCTAACAAAACAAAGTAACAACAATGGTGTCCAACGAGACAAGAACAAAGACTAAGAAACAAAGAGCCAAACGTCTTAAGCACAAAAGTTGGCAACAAGAGGAAGTAAATACTTTTGTGAGTGTTTTGACTTCGAATGAAGAAAGAGATACGCCCTGGGCTTTAACGTTGGAGACCATGGATTTCAAGAAAAGTTCAAACGAAGCTGTGTTTAGGAAAATTCTTGAAGAGTTAAAGTTGCGGTGCCCTGACTCGTCAGGATTTACTATTGATCAGTTACGACGAAAATATAAGTGGTTGAAACAGGAATGGAGAAAAATAAACAATAAGATAAGAAATGGAAGTGGTCTCGCTGAGAAAGATACAAATTCACCGGAATGGTATTGCTTGCTTAACCCAAATGTTACGGAGGCTGCAGATGCCATGATGACCTTGAGCTCAAAGGCCACTGATGTTGAAAGTGAAGAGTCGAGCAGTGGAGAGCCCAGTGAACAAGAAACCTGGAGTAATGCAACTTCATCGTCTAGTAAAGTACATTTAACACGAAAGAGGCGCAGGTCCTCTATGTCTATCTACACAGATGAGGACGATTCGGATGTTGAGAAAGACGGTGGTTCCCTGGAGCGCAACTTTGAAGATTATGTGGATAGGAAAGTTGAACGTAAAGAGAATACTGATGTTAAAATGTCTACTTCGTTTAAATCAACGAAACGAGCTCCTAAAACGCAGACTGCTGCTCTGTGGCAAATGGTAAAAGGTATGGAAGAGATTAGCAAGCATCAGGAGAAAAAGCGATGAAAGATTGGCTGCCATGATTAATATGGAAATGAAAATAGATGAGTTGTTGCTTGCCTTTCAAAGAGAGCAGGCTGAACAAAATAGTCAACATGAACTCATGCTGGCTCAGTTACTTGTTCAGTCGGGGAAGAATTTTGCCAATCCTGTTGGTCCCTCTAGTATTGAAAACTGAACACTGCATGGTTATGATGGCAGTTTTGCAATGGTCAATGGGCATCATGTAGATGTTGCACCACCCATTTCTGGTGTTGGTCAGAGTTACCCTAATTCATTTGGAGGTGATGCATCTAAAGTTTACCATAAACTGTGAACTTCTATACTTTGTAGGAGTAGCATTTACACTATTTTGTTGTAATCTACATGTATATTTGCTTTATTGAACTTTCTATATATGGCATGTTTTGAACAATTTTAATGTTTAGTGAACATTTGTTATATCTTTAGCAATAGAACTGTAGGTTTGAATAAAGGATATATAAGATTACTGTACTTACTTTGCAATAAATGTATTTGCTTTTTGATGCTTTATATGCATAATTGTATCAAATCATGTCAGAGAAGATTTAACAATATGGAAATAAAAGCTTTGATTGTTTTTTCCAACATGCTAGTGAAGCAGCCTCATTACATTTGACTTACATTCCAAATCAAAGGCATGTTAGTAAAGAACATGTAATAGAAAATGAAGGTAGCTGAAGCAATGTAGGTTAATTACTCTGACCCTGAGTTTTCATTTGAATAAATTATCACTCTCTGTTTTGTAACAATTTTTATTTACACCAAGAAACATCCCAATTAGTTACAACAGATGCAATCAAATTATCAAAAAACACTTCTGTAAAACATTTAACCTGCATTTGCTGTTAATCTTTACTGTAATGTTGTTATTAAATTTTTGAAACACAATTTTTCATGTGCATTATATCTATTATATTCCAGAAAACGTGATCTGTGCTTGTCTTTCATTCGCCACCACAATAACTGAAATCTGATGTGGTGACAGCACTCAATTTTGACTCACTAAAATGCCCTTCCCCCAAGGCTGTCTAACTCTTCTAATTTTGTCTGTTCAAAGAAAAACACGGGATAGAGAAACATCAAAACCATGTATTATATTGTCCTAGAACATAGACATCCTATGAAATCAATTCCCCACTGCTATTTTTTAGTTATCTTAAAGACCATAACCATCCAGCAATTTTGTTCCTTACTTCTTGTGAAAATCTTTTGCCCTTGGTTCTTTTTGTAGCCTGTCTTATAAGTTTAAGTTTATTAACTTCAAGCTTCCATCTGGGGTTACAAGGATCACTTCTTGCTATACAATCATATATTATGGAGAACAATACAAGCCATGATTATAATCTTGATGTTTTTTCTCCTATACTCAGTTTTCTTGTAAATGATTCGCATTCTACCTTTGATGTTGCAAATGCTTTAAGCAACCAAGATCTAGGGGGGAAAGCCGAATCTCCAACTGTTGCAAAAGGGATTTCACCATGTCCAGGTAATTTAGGAACTTGATTGGGCAGCACTTGTCCTTCTTGAATAGAATTAAATATATCTGAGGACTGCAATGTAGTGGAATCATGCATTGACCCTTGTGCCCCTACACCAGCCCAAAGAACTCGCTTGTTGCAGCTATTAAACCCATGTTTGTTACAGAATAACGCTTTTTGAAGCTGAAAAAGTTTTTAGGTGGGAATTTATGTAGACGTGAAAGCCATCCCAGGCCCCTACACAGGGAAATTCCCAATCCTCTAAAAATAATGTTAGTTCTGCCTTCAACTCTTTTTCGTTCTTTGGTGAGACAACAAAATTGTCATACATCTTTTTCACGATGGTTTTCACAACAGAAATAAATATTGTGCACGCAGTAGACGTGCCTACATCAAACTGGTCTCCAACAGTTGCATATGTGCAGCCATGGCTAAGGCGGTAGAGTGTAAGAGCTAGTTGTAATTCCGGAGAAGTGGGCTTTTTGAATGGAGTTGTTTCTTTCTTGATATAATCAGCAATAGTGTGAAGTAAAAATTGAAAGGTATCGCGTGAAACACGAAGTCGTTTCTTAAACTGAGCATCCGTCCAATGTTCATATCCATGCTCCCGCCATAAGTGGTTTTTTCTTTCATTTGGACTTTTTGGTTTCTTTTCGCATTTTGCTGCTAGTGAAACAGATAAAGCTGATCTTATAGGTAAAAAGGAGTCGTTATTTTCTAATAGGTAGTATTTCGTCCCTCTTGACGTGACCAAATTCTGACAAATCGGACGTTTTCTTCTCAATAGCCGGCTACAAAGGTATTGCCGTGCGGCGGCCATGTTGTTTACTTGGTAACCGCACACAGATATATTTTCTTTGCTACCTATTGTCCGAATTCAAATTACCCGAACAAAGTAATAGACGATTTGTTCGTATAGACGACTTGCTCGTCAACTAGTGTGAGAAGTGCTATTGAAAAAGCTCGCTTATCGAATAAAGAAATTATATTGGCTGGAGATTTTAATATTGATGCCTGAGTCGTACAAGAAAAATCGACTAAGCAAGGGATTGATCACTATGAATTTTGAGCAGCTTGATACTGAAACAACCCGATCGGTGAGTGTTACGTGCATAGATCATATTCTTACTAACAACCGACAACATATACATAACATTGTTATGCCTGATATTGGTCTTTCCGATCATTTACCCGTCTTTGCAGTAAGACAGTACAGTCGCAACAATGAGCGAGTTCACCAACAAAAAGGACATGTTATATTAAATATCGTAATATGAAAGGGTATAATGAGGAACAGTTTAAATGTGCACTCAAAGAAAACCCAGGTAATTCTGTCTGTTTCTGAGAATATCGACGATATACTTGGTGCTTGGGAGTCATTGTTTAAACATGCATTGGACTTGAATTGTCCTTGGCGAACCAAACGAGCTAAACAGGTTGATAATATGCCTTGGTTGTATAGCACTGTTACCCAGCAATTGAAGAAAAGAGACATGCTTTTGAAAACTGCGAGAAGGATTAGGTAACAGTGTGGTGGATTTGGCAAACTACGGAGTAGCTCGGAATAAAGCAGCTTCCCTATTGAGAAAAGCTAAGTTGATGATTTTTTAAATCTCCAATAGAGTGTTAGCAGTCGATGTCACTAGTTTTCTTTTGAAAATTGACTCCAATAAATATACCGGTATCGAAGGAATTAGCTCTCGCAGGCTCAAAGTAGCTGCTCGGATTATCGCACCGTCGATTGTAAAGTTGATTAACCTTTCATTCTCCCTTAATCAATTCCCTGAGCATTGGTCATGGAAACCTGCAATCGACGTTATTGATGATCTCTTGTTTAACCTTGACAACTATTACGTGAGCGAAATGACTATGGTAGTTTATTGCAAAGCCTTCGATATGGTGGGTCACACCCTGTTATTTAAGAAACCTCAAATATACGGACTTACAAAGGAATCTCTTCTTTAGTTTACCTCTTACTTGAAGAAAAGAAGGCAATTTGTTAAATTGGGCCATAAACTGTCAGATACTGCATTAATTCATCGTGGTACCCCCCAGGGTTCTATACTTGGTCCCCTGTTGTTTATTATTTCTATTAATGACTTGCCACTAAACGTCACTTCATTAAAAATTGACTTCCAATTAATGAAGAAAAAAACCCAAGATCATACTTATAACTGGTAAACATCCAATGTTAAGGATTGATAGTGAGATGAGCTTAACTATGAATGGATCCGTCGTGAACTTGTATCGTGTTGTTAGTGCAGAAATCGACGATGACCTTTCGTTCACTTCCAACGTCGAGAAAGTTTGCAAAAAAAACTATCTCAGCGAATTGGTATATTGAAGAAAATTAGATCCTGTTTAACCATGCAATTAAGGCTATTATACATATACATACATACATATAGTTTAATAAACTTAAATTTTGCAGCTACAAATACATGAGCTGAATTACGTTAAGTTTTACAGATAATAAAGTGCATTAGCTATTTTACATACCAATTTATAACTATCATAATTTAAATGTAGATTACTGACTATTTATAATATCGATAAGAATTATGTACAATAAAACTATTCTTGAATCTGTTCGTCTTAAAATTGGGCACTTGGAATTTCTGCATGTTCCTAAGTGGAAGATCACTACCGTTCTCGGGTGGTAATAAGGCTCTTAATTTATTCTGATTATTAGTAATAATGTCACTAAATAGTTTCTCAGTAAGAGTTTCTCTTCTGTCGTAAATTGTCGGAATATTTAGTAGATCTAAAACGTCTTGATAATGTAGCTCGAGGAAAATAATCCGAACGCTCGTTTCTGAAGTTTCTCAATTTCATATGATAAGTATTGAGGCAGGGAATTATGAAACACCTGACACGCGTATTCAGTAGCCGGGCGAGTACAAGTTGTATAAAATAGAACAAGTTCTTTAGATGGAACTTTAGCACGTTTTATTTGCCTCAGGAAGTACAGGCGTGAAAAAACCTTTTTACAAATGTCCATGACATGCTGATTTCATTTGAGATCTGCGCTATGATAAAATCTGTCTTAAACTATGTTGGTACAGTCTGGACTAACTGTAATAAAGAGAATCTCGGACAAGTCTTAAGATGCAAAAAAGAGCAGCAAGAGTAATTTGTAGCGCTCATGGACAGGCCACCAGAGTCAAGAACGGAGTCTCAGCATATACTGATGATTACTTAAAGCTTAATAGCGATCAACATGTGCGTACCACCAGATATGGCAACAACAATTCTATTTGCCCCAAGTACAATCGCGAGACTGAAGGCGGAAAGACCTTTGTAGTTACTACCTGCAAACTATGGAACAGTTTGAAATTAGATCTTAGAAACTCTTTATCACTTTTAGAAACAATTGCTGGAACAGTACTTTTAAAGAACAGAAAGAACTCCATTATTTTATTGTTTAATCTGTTTTTAATCAATTCATGTCTTATTTATATCATATATTCAAAATCAAATCAATTCATTTATACTAAATGCATATGTGTATACATTTTGCATGTTTTTCATGATTGAGGGCCACTAGTTTATTAATTTAATTTTGCAACTATTCTGCGCTACCATAACTAAATAAAGAGTTAATGAACAGATTAATCAATTCAACGGATCTAAAATGTTACTTTTGCTTCTTAACAACATCTATGTATTTATTCTTTTTACATTCAATCCCCGAGCCAACGTCGCCAAGCGCCGTTCCGGGCGTTAGCCCGGCGAGGGTACTAATTCCGACCGGCTATTTACACCCGGGAAAAAGAAAGCATTAGCGAAGTCTGAAGTTCCAAGCGTATCGCGGCCATGGCTGACCAACGAACGGTGGTCATTTTTGATCTCAAGAATATGGCGGACTATCGGGAGTAGCGAACACTTTAGGCATCCACAAAGGCGAGAAATGAGACGAAAACGACTGCCACAAGACTCTTCAACCTCGTACCCAGGGTCCCTGTGTTTAATCTTGTGTACGCGTGAGGGACCCTGGCAAACTCTGATTGCCAGGTTACCAAATAATTCAAAAATCTTGGATTATTTGGTGACCTGGCCTTCTTTGGCAATAGCATACCGGGGGACGGGAATGAAACTACCATAAACTAATTCAAGCTGGGTTTTTATGCCTCATTGTAATGTGTGTGTTTAAAAGTCAGCTGTTTAAAACGACTTAATTCAATTTATACGCATTGTTCAAATTTTAAGCATATATTTGACCGTTATACAGTTTTTCGAATTTTGATGTCATAAGTGATCAATTGAGTGGAAATTCGTTCAATTTAATAACACTGGCGTATGAAAGAGTCTTAACTCAATTGTCAAATTTTATCCTCTATGGACCCAAGAGAATATATAAATCTTGTACAGAGCTCTAAATAAAAAAATCAGGCACTGTAAATGCCACCATGTATATAATGTTTACTCAAACTTGAAGGCATGCACAATCCAGTCTGCAGAACATGGGCACTGGCCAGTGCAAGCATGATATTAAGAGCTTCATTTTTATGCACGCCAAAATATATCCATTGCATGGACATTGCCTTTCGAATGGTGAATTATCACCAACTCTTTTTCATGTTTTTTTTCTCTTGAATATCAAGAATGTATACAATTAAGATGTCAATTTTCAGAATCTGTTTTATGTTGGATGTGCATTCAACTATTTCAGTTAAGCCTGTTTCCGAGCAAAGTATAGAAAGGTCAAAAATAAATAACGGCCGGTTTGTTGGGAATCGATAGTAAAAATGACTAACTGGAACTTGATACCAAGTGAGTTTGTTTTTATTTGCTTCTTCATGTATTATTTTTGTGTCATGTTCCTATGTTTTATCGCTGTCCAATATCTTAGCAAGCCTTTTGTGCTGATACTTGACTTCTCCGCTTTGCCATGGACAACCGTAATTGAAATAGCTGTATACAGCAGGAAAATATTTCTATGTAGTAGTTCAGACCCCTGTATAAGATTTTTACATTTACATGACTCCATGGCAGATAGATTTTAACAATTGAGTTAAAATGCTTTGATACGCTAGTACTAAAATAAATGAATTTCTAGATAAACTAGATGATCACAAATGACATCACAATTTGGTAAATCATACACTATCAAATGTAATGCTTAAAATTTAAAATGACACATTCAATAAAAATCATTTTAAACAGCTGACTTTCAATTTTAAAAAAACCTTGAATATTTGTGAAATATTCTTTATTTTCTATCCAGTATCATAAAGAGTGTAAATAACACAATGTTGTTTATAATCTCTATGCCCAAAATGCCATTGCTGAATGGTAAGGTTGCCAAATAATCCATTTTATTATACATTGCAGTTGTTTTATGCGTTGTGATTGGTCAGTTGTATGCAGATAAATGCGACTATCACACAATCTGCAGACAACTCAGTTATCTGCTAGCAGATAACTGAGTTATCTGCATGTTGAGCCCACAGTGCAGATTATTACAGTATGCGGCATTCGCTGGCATCAATGGTTGGGATGGCAACAACATTTTTTTGATATTTTCTGTTTCATGTTATGGCATTTCACTTTTTAAAGCTCTTCCGAAGACGAAATTCGTCAATTGCTTGAGGAAAAAACTCCAAAAACACAAAAAGAACATACAAAGTCGCTCAACAAGTGTTTCATGAATATTTGTTGAGAAAGGGGATTGCAGAACCAACGGAGAAAAGCGAAATTGCTCGAGTTTTAAAAAGGTTTTACGTGGAAGTACGTCGAAGGTTTCGTTACCATGTTTATTTTCTGCGCTTACAATGTATAAAAAAACAATTATCGGATTTGGTTTTTGTGATATGCAAAATTATGAATGTCTCGGTAAGAGTTATCTGCCTCGCCTTCGGCTCGGCTGATAACTCTTACCTCGACATTGATAATTCCGCATATCACAAAAACCTCATCCAATCATTGTTTAATGTTTGGATTATTGTTAACCTGGCAGTCATAGTTTATCAGGGTCCACCATGTGTACACCAAATTAAATATTAAAGATAATTATTCTTAATTTATTTTTGAGCCGGTTTTCTAAGATGTACCGCGGGTTGTATATAGGTTATTTACCTTGAATAAATAATTAGGTCAAAGTTGTGGAAAAATCTCGACGAATCTCGACTTAAATTGTTTAAAGTCTTTTGACTCTGTTAGAAAACCTCTTCAAAAATAAATTAAGTTAGTTAAATACCTCGAAAGTCGGGATGTATGTCATATGCGGCCCTCGAACGCTGCGCGTCCTCGGGGGCTGTGTATGACATACATCCCTCCTTCTCGGTATTTAACTCTAACATATTTGTGAAAAGTACAAGTTTGTTATATTGAGGTATATCATATTTTATGTTTTTGAATGATCTATGGACGATATTATTGGTGTAATTTTTGTAACAGCTGCATGGGGTCAGGTGGGGAAGATCAGGAGACCAATACTAAGTTATAAATAAGGAAATATTAGTGCATTATTGTCTAAGTCATAAATAAGCAAATATCTGGCTACTTGATTCGAAATGTAGTTTAATGTTTCACATAGTACTTGTTTAATAATTCCCCTGCCCCCTATCTCTGTAGTGCTCAACTTTTTGAGCTGGGATGATCATATCGAGCAAAGAGTAACATTTGTTTGTCATTTGTGAACTTGTCCACTAAAGTAGTAAAGACTGTTATCTAGCTTAGAATGTGCAGTTGCAAAATATTTGGAATGAAAACTTACTTTATACCATGCCAAGCTGCATTGATCAGCTGTTAAATGGCAAAGCATGCATGTGTATAAATCTACAATTAGTCTAATATGTATAGTAGTCATTGTAAAACTCATTCCCTCCCCCCCCCCCCAACGTGGGCGTTTGCAGGATTAGTATGGACTAGTCAGCTCCTTGTCTTCTCATTGGTGCATTGGATCAATAAGAAACCAAATGATTCCCAATACCTCTTATGTTGGGGTAGCAGAGGTTTTTACCGACTGGTGCAATCCACTGCAATGAACATATAGACTTCCACTGGTTTGTGATGGAAAGGGGGGTTGAAACAATTGGCAAGTTTAATTGCTAACAATCCTATTAGTGTAAGTAACTATATCAGGATTTGCTGACACATAACTGTACAAACTTCATAGTTTTATGATCTTGAATTATAATTTAAAATCTCTACATGCCAAACTGAAAAATTCCAAGATATATTTACATAAACATGGACTGACAAAATTACGAATTTTAATTAAAGGTAGGTTACAGTCAGCGCATGTACGATAGTTTTTGTTAGGAGGAGCCTCCTCATAACAAGTTGCCAGTCCCATGGCGTAGATGAAAACACGTGCGGCCGTCTGAATCTTTCTCTGTTGTATTGCAAGTAGCGATGGTGCATCAAGTCCTGGCATAAAAATTTTTGCTTGGAGAGTTTGAAGATCAAACAACTAATATTGGATTCTGGAAACGCGGCAAATCGCGTCGCCTAAAGGCTTAATTATTCGCGTTTGGTAGCTTTTGCTTCAGATGCTGTGTGTTTCGATCGAGATTTCGAGTCGCACTACAGAATACTCACGAGTCACGACATGCTCACAGGCTCTGTCATGCAATGTGGTAAGAAATATATTGTATTACTTTTACATAATAAGGAAATGTTAAGCTAGTTACGCTAGCTGAGTTCTACTAATGATATTCAGGATGTAAATTCAATTCAGGATGTAATGTCAATTCAGGATGGAAGCTTACATTAGGCATAATAACATACCGATGACAAATGTTGTGCTTCTTTCGTTGTTAGTAGCAAATCAAGCCGATGCTCGTCACCAGGTACAATCAAAGCGTTGGGGAATCCAAGAAGGTCAACCTAAAGCTTGTTGGAGTCGATACGTTGTAGAATATTAGCAATGAAGCTGAGTATTGAGTCGTGTCTCCAAGTATATCGATTTAAATTGGAGTTGCAACCAGTTACAATATGAAGCAAGGATTCAGGATTTAGACAAAATGAGCAATCAGTTATGAAAGATAATCGCCATTTTCCAAGGTTTTTGCGGTTCGGAAGGGTGTTGTTTTTGTAGCGGATGATGAAGTTAAAAATGTTTTTGAGGAGCTAAATTTGATTGACAGGCCGACCAGATCATATTAATAAACTTGCGATAAGGAGAATTTTGTCACGCTGCAAAAGAAGGATCCTTGAGATGTCAAGTGGTTTTCAAGCTTATCTTCTTGACTTAAGCGTTTTCTGAAGAGACTTATCAAGACTCGACTCAATTAAGAAGCAAGAAGAAGCAGGGTCAATATGGCTAATCAAAGACAATAAAAATATAGACATAAATGGACAGATCAAATGAACGACGATTTTTTGAATTGTAAATGTAAGGCTGTGGCAATGACACAAATGAAACAACCACCGTTAGATGGAAATAGGAAGAAAAAAGGGTATATTAAACTCATGAAAGAGCTATGGGATGCGAAAGGATATAATTATTTTGGCTTCTCAAGCCAGAATTTGCGTGATAAAGCTGCAAGGCTAGAGAAATCGCTGGGCCAACAGAGCTCGGAAAACGTATCACCAGATTCTATTTCGATTAACTCGAGCAATGTATCCGAGTTGAACAAGGACAATTTAGTACGGGATTCGCAAACGGGAGAAAGCTCAAACGGTCTCGATGTGTCGTCAACAGATACAGTCGCATTAACAAAATCAAATGAATGAATCACAAACAACAATTGCCCACGATTCGTATAATAATCAACAGGAAATTCCAAGAGCATTCAACCATAACGAAGGTAATGCAAATATCTCGGCCTGTATTCCAGGCTATAATAGTGTAAACAATCCACCTGATTAAATGGGGGAAGCGGAGTGATGGACAAACAATAGTTATATCGATTTCAGCCATTACAGATGCATATGATGAAATTACAACTTGGAAAAAAATGTTTTTCAGGTGCCATACGGGAAAATAGGAAGGGACTTTATCGATCAAATAACGATGCATATAAATGACTGGAATAGCGGTTCGGAAAATCAACATGTTTCCCTAAAAGCTGTTTTAATTTGTAATTCTCGCTGTTGGGCTTCAAAAGCCAAATCCAAAGTCCAAGACAAAAGATCATCAAGATGCCTTTTCAAAGCGACTTGCACTTTGGAAAGACGGTGAGGTGACGGTAATACGTGAGGGAGGAATTTTACAAAGTTGTATTGCAAAATTTAAAGGACCAAATCAGCCTGATAAAGCTAAAGTCTTCACTAAGCTTGTGCTAGAAGGCCAAATCAACTCAGCCCTTCGCTTCTTGAGTGAAACTTTAAATGGTGGTGTGTTAACGTTAACTGACGACGTAATGACACAATTAAAACAGAAGCATCCTAAGCCACAACCAGCTAAACTTGGATCGGCATTATTTGGCCCGTTCAATGACGAGATACCAGAATCTATCTATTCGGAGATCAACGGCGAGATGGTCAGACAAGCGGCCCTGAGAACAAAGGGAGCCGGAAGTCCGTCTGATGTCGATGCTTACGGCTTTAGAAGAATGCTGGCATGTAAGTCTTTCAAGCAATCATCTATAAGACTGTGCGATGCTATAGCCACAATGGCAAGGACTTTGTGCACATAATATGTTGATCCTACCACCATTGGTGCTTTAATCGCGAGCCGTTTAATTCTCTTAGATAAAGGTGAAGGTGCAGTAAGACCTATTGGAGTAGGAGAGGTAATAAGGAAAATAGGTGCAAAATGTGTTATTTATGAACTTTGCCAAGAATGATGTTGTGGAAGCAATAGGCCGTTTGCCGTGACCCGATAACGTGCACTTTCATTAAGCATGTCGTAGAACTGAGGAAACTTGACAGAACATAACTTTTTCAAACACGGGGAGTTCGAATCTGAAAAGTT
The DNA here is from genome assembly GCA_963855995.1 of Muricea muricata. Classification (NCBI taxonomy): domain Eukaryota; kingdom Metazoa; phylum Cnidaria; class Anthozoa; order Malacalcyonacea; family Plexauridae; genus Muricea; species Muricea muricata. The sequence goes on from OY979716.1 coordinate 58,661,556, forward strand.
CCCGCTCCTTCGACCCGCAGTTTTTTCATAAAATCCATTTTAATTCTCACTCTTTCGACACGCTTCAAATAATCTCCCGCCATTTTGAATTCTTCAATATTCCGTTTGCAATCGCTCAGAATGGTGATTATTCCGTCCCAGATCCCTCCACTCGCGGTAAATTGTCATCCTAAACGATGGAATTGCTAAAATCATTAATTTTTAACTCATGTTTGTATATGTGAAGTCCATTTCCACAACAAAGATGAAGAAATAGAAGGGATATTAGCAAAAAATTTTAAGACATAATCAGCAGTGCTTACATACGTCTTTATCATAAACAGAACTCGCAGACGTCTACTATTCAGACAAGTTTACTATAATACAAGTAACCTTTAATGAGAGAGCTAAAACCATCCTTGCCAATGCTGGACGAAAACGTTTGTAATAGGAAAGCAACGGGCAAATAGAAGATAATCTAAATTCAGGGAAAGTCGATCACCCAAACTGCATGCCATTCTACTTCCAGTTCTGAAAAGGTAATGGATTAATTGTCCTTATCCATCTTTTCCCAAAATTTGCTCAATCTGAAAAAGACCTTGGCCTTTAGACATATATGTGAGATATGACAGTTTTATCTGGCTTTTTTTCAATCTGGGTTACCTTGAATGGAAGTTGTCACAATGCAACATAGTATTTCAAACAGTAACTATTAAAAGCGATTTCTGATTTTGGGTATAACATAATGATAAAAGTATAACAATAGCATGCTTTTCATAGCCAGCATAGAACTGTAGAGCTGCTACTGTTTTTTTCTGATACAAAAAAAACTCGATTATTTTGATAAAAAGGAACGAGACTCCTGCTAGGGCTTTCACTTCGCCTGCCAAGAGTAGAAGAAAATGCACACAAGGGATACCAACAATTCCCTTTTAAAATCAGTTGTTATTAGGGTCAATTGTATATGTGGTTCTAATGTAACACATAGGTTGGAAACGCCTCACACTTCTAGATACCTTTCAGGAAAATTTAATTAGCCATTGGTTTGAGAGATACCCCTCTTGCAACTTGTAACTGGGGGGTATTACCCCACCAGTGATATCGCAACTGCTGCAATAACACTCCATTGTAAAAACAATATTTGGTGCACTATTTTGTCACCTTGTTTCTATATATTGAACAGGCATTGTTTATATATACTGAGCAGCCTCTTCGTGAAATTAATGGTCACTTGATGAGCTATAAATTGTGTCTCTTTTATGGAGGTTTGGTTGAAAACCCCCTTTAGTGAAGATTGTTCTATCGGTTTATTTTCAACTAAGGTTGATAAGTGTTTTAGTGCATGCTACTGTTGGTGTTTCAGACCTCATGTTTCTTGTGTGCTAAAGGAAGTGGACACATTAATATTAAAGACAATATATATTTTATTTGTAGTTCTAATAATATTATTGGAAAGTGAGGAACAAAACATTAAAAACAGAAGTTTCAAGCGTTAAACTTTAATGAATACTTGAAAACAATTCTTGCAAAAGTCTCTGATACTTTAAAATTGTTAACTAATTATTTATCCTAGGAGGTTATGTACAATTAATGAATGCATGATGAAGGTGGACTATTATTGATTTTACCTGTTTTTGGTCAAAGGCAACATTTTTGCTAGAATTATACTTGGCTCTCAAGCACAACACTGCTGATAACTTGTTATTAGTTATAGTTTTTTGGTTGGCCGATGCTTTCCTCTGACAAACGATTTCGACCAGCATTGGCAAGGGTGGTTTTAGGTCTCTCAAGTTTACTTATATTACCTGAATCGTCGACTTCTGTGAGTGTTCTATATGATAAAAATAGGTTTAAGCACTGTTTTCTTATGTCTCAATAATGTTTGCTAATATATCCCTTTTGGTAGCTCTTTTATTTCTGCATTTGCCGTGGAAATGGACTTCACAGTTCACACACACGAACATGACTAGAAGCTTTGTAAGGAGCCATGTGTTTACAAAATTAATGATTTTAGCAATTTCATCGGTTAGAATGACAATTTACCGCGAGTGGAAGGATCTGGGGCGGAATAATCACCATTCTGAGCGATTGCAAACGGAATATTGAAGAATTCAAAATGGCGGGAGATTATTTGAACGAGTGAGAATTAAAATGGATTTTATGAAAAAACTGCGGGTCAGAGGAGCGGGAACTTTTCAGATTCGAACTCCCCGTGTTTGAAAAAGTTATGTTCTGCAAAGTTACCTCAGTTCTACGACATGCTTAGTGAAATTTGTTTTCTAGCCACATTTTCGAACTACGGCAAACGGCCTACAAGTGGATCATTACAATTATGTGCTGGGTAAAAGTCTGAAAGCGAAGGTGCAATACATGCAATGAATACCCTATTTCAAGCTGATGATTTTGATGCTGTTCTACTTATTGATGCTTCTAATGCATTCAATGCACTCAGCAGAACTGCAGCCCTGCATAACATCCGTATGCTATGTCCGATAATTGCTGCCTACATTATAAACACCTACAGACAACCAGTACGGCTGTTTATTACCTGTGGAAAAGAGATCGCGTCAGCAGAAGGAACAACTCAAGGAGATCCGTTGGCCATGACCTTTTACGCGATAAGCACTCTACCCTTGATCACGAGTCTGCAGGAAGCATCTACTGCGAAGCAATGCTGGTCGTGCCACACAAATCAAAGATTGGTGGGATACACTGAATACTCTTGGTCCAAGCCTAGGATATTTTCCGAAAAGTGAGAAATGCTGTATTATTGTTAAGCCTTAAGAAAGTGTGAGAGAAGCCTTCCATGGAACAACTATCGATGTAACAGCGCACGGACAGAAACATCTTAAAGCAGCGTTAGGTTCACAAGAGTATTTGAAGGAGTATGTTAACGAGAAAGTCTCTGACTGGGTCAAAGAAGTGACGAAATTAGATGAATTTGTCATCTCGCAACCACAAGCCTCCTATGCTGCATATACATTTGGTTTGAAACATCGTTGGATCTACTTCTTAAGAACCCTACCAGACATTCAGGACTTACTAGAGCCATTTGAGAAGGCAATATTGCAGATTCTCATCCCTGCCATCACAGAACACCGGTGCAATCGACTCCATCGGGAAATTCTAGCACTCCCAGCATGTTTGGGTAGCCTTGTCCTGGAAAATCCGAGTCTTGAAGCAGAACGTGAGTATTCCTTGTCTAAAAGAGTGACAACACCCCTTGTTGATCAGATTGTAGCGCAGTCACATCAGTTACCGGACGAATCGCATATAAAGTCAGCCAAAACAGCAATTAGAAAAGAAAGGGTTAAAGAATGTTAGGACAGGGCAGAACGTATTAGAGAAAGTGCACTACCAAAAATTTAGCGTATAATGGACGTGGCTTCGGAAAAAGGATCATCTTAGTTGCTTCCCTTAAAAGAACAGGGATTCAATTTGAATAAGAAAGAATTTCGAGACGCCGTAAAATTGCGTTATGATTGGCCAATTGACGACATCCCCTCTATATGTGTATGTGGCCATGCCTTCACGACCGACCATGCTATGATCTGCAAACTTTGAGGCTTTGTAATTATGCGCCACAATGAGTTAAGAGATCTGGAAGTGGAACTGTTCAATATTGTTTGTAGTGATGCTCAAGCTGAGCGTGTGCTACAAGACGTACATTTCGAGAGAGCGACTCAATGGAGGTTCTAATTGAGCACCCGATGTTAGACTAGACATTCGTGCACGTGGTTTCTGGGAAAGTCAACGATCAGCCTTTTTTGATTTAAGGGCATGTCACCCCAATGCTGATTCATACAAGGACCTGGAACTAGGCCAAGTTTACAAGATACACGAAAACGAGAAGAAACGCCTCTATGCAACTAGAGTCCTCAAAATAGAGCAGGAAACATTTACGCCACTAGTGTTCACCGCAACAGACGGTATGGGCAAAGAATGTGTGAGATACCATAGTCGATTAGCTGAGTTGGTAGCCATAAAGAAAGGCGAAAGATCTGAGGCTGAGATCAGCACTTACCTGCCTGAGAGGTTCAAGAGCAAGGAAAATTATATATGACATGAAGAACATCGATTATAATATTCACAACGCAGAGAATGCTATTTCTCATTAATATTTTATAGCTTTTAATATTTAATATAGTCATTGGTAATAAAAGTGTTATTGTAAGCTATATATTCGAATAGTACCGTTAGCTTTATTATATCATTAGGGAGTTTTTTAGAATTATTAATATCATTAGTATTATTTAATAAATATGGACTAGAAGGACACATAATTTTAATATCATGAACCAAGCATACATTTTTTTACCACCTTTACTTTGTACATCAATTTTGAAATTTTAAAATAAAGATTATCACGGATTATTAGAAATAAGAATAGTAATAATGGCATTCGAAATGAGAGAGAGACGTTTAGGGTATTGGAGCCTTTGGTGACGGTATGATAAAAGATGATGAGTGATATTTCAAGGATTTTTGAAAAAGATGAAGTGGTAAAAAAGACTGCGGCGGAAATGCAAAAGACAGTACTAATGGACTGTGAAAAGTGCTCTCAGGATTGATTCAAAGGGATGATACTACCAACTTTTGAAAACTGTTAATATGGGTATATTCAAAGGTCCATTAGTGGTTTTTACTCTATGTGTGTTGGCACTTGTAACTAACAAATTTTGGTAGTTATATTTTATGGCTGGTAATGTAGCTTTTTTATTAACAATAAGAATAATAGCAATAATAATTTCCGCATAATGTTACTCACTTTTGGTTTGTAAATCCATTAGAATTTACGACAGCCATTGTTTAACACTCAATATTGCCTCAAACACCCTGCAAGAAATTATTTTCAAGTTTTTAGTTACAATTTTATCCATTCTTAAAATGAAAAGTTGAATAAAGAAGTAGATTACCTCCCCCCCCCATCCAGCGGCGGAAGTAATTAGTATTCAAAATCGCGGCGGATGCTGACTGACTGTCACTAGCACGTGAACAGCACATGCACAGTGAATTGACGTCATAGCGCATGAACAGCACGTGGACAACATATGCACTTGGGATTGATGTTGTGATCAACAAGGAAGGGTACGAGTACAGCGCCGTGTAAATAAGAGAATGCAATATAGGTTTAAAAAATATTTTTTCTTTTGAGCATTACAAGTACATATACATAATTAGTGTTTATATTTTAGTTTATAAATACATAAAAGATAGTCAATTAAATGATTAAAAGTGTTCGTTTTTTCTATATTAGAGTATCTGGTGTGTTAGTCAATGTACGATAATTTTAAAGTTTCTTCATAAATATCTTGACACTTTACTAATGAGTCTTTGTACTAGGTCATTTTGAATACTTCCAAGATTACTTTCCACATTTGTTTTTGCCCAATTTGTTTTTCCGCTTCGTTGGAGTAGTTCCACCAACTAAATAGCTGGTTAGTTTTTGTAGTACCGATAGAGATTCCTTTCTTTCTTTGAAGTTCATCAATTTTTCGTTTGGTCAGTTCGACGATGCTTGCTATCGTTAGTTCTCCGGGTGGAAACTGTTTTTTATATCTGTAATATCTTCCAAATACATTTGTTTAAAAAGATGTGCCATTATAAAGGTTTTAAAGCAACACGCTGCTGGCTGAGTGAGACTCTGAGCGTAAATGTATTGCCATACATATGTCGAATCAATAGAGCGTTTCGCGTAGGAGTGAAGGCTAGATGTTTTTAGAGCGCACATTCGGCTTGCGAATGGGTTATCTGGAAAACACGGACAACATGGACACGGAAAACGCGAACACGGACACGTAAAAAATACGACAAAAAGCAATCAAAGCGGAAAATGAGAAAAAATCATATCATCCATTTTATAAAGTAACAATTCTATGTGAAATAATAGTCAGGGTTAGGATTAGGGTTACAGTTAGGGTTAGACTTAGCATGTTGTCCGTGTCCGTGTTGTCCGTGTTTTCGAGACATGTTGTCCGTGTTTTCCAGATAACCTTGCGAATGTGTTCAGATATTGTTGAAGGGCAGTAGGTACACTATGCTAATGCTAAGCATGTTGTTGAAGTGACATAGTACATATTCTAATTAGGTTACACAACAGGCATCGCTCATGCGTACATAGAAGATACCTTGCTCAATGATGTTGATAATTTCTTACTATTTACATGGGCAAAAATTAACACACAGATTAACGATTGGAATAATTTATTTTTTAAAAATATAGAATATACAGTATAATACAAATTGAGCATAGCGCGTGTAAATGAAGAAATGCAATATAAAAAATATATATTTCTTCGGAGCATTACAAGTACATAGAGAGAATTAGTGTTTATATTTTTGTTTATGAATACACAAAAGATAATCGATTACATGTTTAAAAGTGTTCGTTTTTTCCATATTCGAGGAAAGCGTATGAGGGCTTAGAGTATGTAGTACTATCTGTTGTATTTTTCTTTCAATCAACTCAACAGTTATCGCTGCTGTCAATTCGTCTCGTGTAAACTGTTCGAAATGTCATCTGAATATATCAGCTTAAAAAGATGTGCCATTTCAGATAGATAGTTTAAGCAAGAGCTGTTTAGTCCGTACGGCTTGGGGAGCAAGTGTATTATGATAGAGTATGTTGCAATACATGTATTGAGCCAATAGAGTGAAGTATTTTTAGAGCGAACGTTTGGCTTGCAAGTGTGTTTAGATATTGTTCTAGAAGGTGCTTGACATTGGAAGAGCATACGTACGGCTTGCAAATGTGTTTAGATATTGTTGAAGTGCGCTAGGTACGCTGTGCTGATATGTTTTGGCAACTCATATGAAATCATTCAACCATATCGGGTGCTGATTTTAGTATGTTCAACAATATCGAACATTAGGTTAACAAATGACTTCCCTAACGGTTTATACAATCTTTCCGAAGAACGCCGGCACTTCATTGCGGGCTCTTTTTAGGTGTCCCGCTTCAAGGGACTCTCTTATAGGGCACGCGGGACCCACTTACGGGACTCCTTTTGAGCATCCCGATGCGCTTTAGATTTACTGGAAATTCTTGAGGGTGTTGCTAAAACATTTACTCTTACGGGACGTCGGGACTTTATTGCGGGACTCTTTATAGGTGTCCCGCTCAACGGGCTCTTTTAAGGGACTTCGGGACTCTCTTACGGGACACTTTTTAAGCGTGCCGATGTCCCGTTTTGAGCATTCGATTACCTGAATTTAATGCGACACTTTTTGGCGTCCAATACTAAGGGACTGGTGCAAGGGGTATTAATTAAACTCAAACATTGATCAAACCATTTATCTGTTTCAATTGTTTTATTTGAACATATGTACTATTAACGATAATGTCAATGTAATTCATTTCTTGATTCATAAGATATGCAAGCGTTGTCTTCATCATCATCCTCTTCGTCAGGGAAGTGCTGTCTGTCTTCTAGCATACGTTTAATGAGAAATTTTCTCTTCCTAACAGCCACGGCCAGGGCTTCGTCAGGATCAAACTCATCTTCATCAACGAATGCATCTTTGGTTTTCATTATTTTTCTATGCACAGAGTCTCTTTTCATTTCAGACATCCATTGCAGGCGAGCTAAATAGATATTTCCCAATTCCTTTCGAAGTTCCGGTAAAATTTCGGAAAAGGCTTGTTTCTTTGCGTCAATTTTCCTAAATCCATTATTTTCGAAACTTTGTACAAGTTCATTGTGCTTTGTGCGAAGTTCCGCTGCAGCTTCGTGTATTAGTACTCCCAAGGAATCGGCCTCCTCGTCTGAGTCGTTCATCTCTTCGGGACTTTCGCCTTCGTCTGATGAACTGAAAATATCTTCATTGGATACTGTTGACGTTTCGTCGTCGGATTCACTTCGCATCCTTTTGGGGCTCGGCACTTCTTCTTTAGACTCGTCATCATGCGATACTGTTTTAGCGCTTGAGATTGGTGATCGGACGTGCACTTTTGAGCTCCGCATGGTAGTCTACTTTTATCAAAGTCTATAAGATTTATACATCAAAAGGCTACAAGATTTATAAAGATAAGTTAGCGATAGTAATTGGATTGCGAAAATAATTCAACTGCAAACTCGAGAAGTCTTGATCAAAGTTAGGCATTCAACTCAGGTAACCTCGTGCATCAAATTCGACGATAATGGAGAATATGATGAGTCCTGAGCAAGCTAAAAATGGAAGCGTTTTACACGGCATCTCTATAAATGCTAAAGATAAATTGATGTGGAATGGATCGTATGAGGAATTGCAAATGTTTGTGGAAGAAGTTCTTGATATATCTGACGGTATTTGGGACTGTCCGGGTGGTGATTCGAAGCGATATACGAGTAGCAATCTAGTCATGAGATGGTATCAAGACTCTAAATCCATCACATTAAATGGCGATCGCAAGGATGAAATTAAAGAAAAGCTAATTTCGCTGGCGTTAGTCGCGAATCAAGTTAAAAATACGGCTCATGATGGCGGGGTTGTTGACGACCAGTACAGCCAAGTAGATGCTAATCAAAATCAAACAGATGCTTGTCAGTTGTCCCTAGAGACTATTAAGAATCAACTAGAAGCTCTAACTATAAATGTTAATGAAAACAAGAATGCTATTAAAAGTTTCTCCAACAAAATGGCTAAAGATCTTGATCAGACGAAAGTACGGGAATTGGAAAAACAGCTTGATTTCCTAAAAGAAGAGAATGATAAATTGAAAAATGAGAATTTATCCCTTAAATCAGAAAACAAAGATCTAACTGAAAGAACAAATAACCTATCTTATATTTTGGCAGATCTGCAAGGAAAAGTTAAAAACGCGGAACTTGAGAGAGACAGCCTAATTACTGCTGCGCGGCTGCTAGTATTAGAGTCGAGTCAAGATGACAAAAGTGTCCCAATAAACATGCAAAATTGTGATAATCAAATAGAGCTTAATGAAGCGGATGATTGCACACAATTAAGAGACGACGCATTAAATTCGAATATTCAATTAAAAAACAGATTCTCCGCGCTCAACGACGAGGCAAAACAACCTAGCCAAACAACAACAGTTAGATCAGCACATGAGGAACATACGCTGGGCAAAAAGAAAAGAAAATCTAAACCAAAGGATGGAAACAGGACGAATGAATCTATAAAGAGTGTACAAGCACAACAAGAAGATCAACAACAATCAAAGACAAAGACATCAGTCGTTGTAGCAGGTGACTCCATGATAAAATACGTTAAAGGCTGGGAACTATCAACAGGCCAGCAAAATGTATCAGTCAAGTCCTTTTCAGGTGCTACAGTGGACGATATGAGTGACTTTCTGAAACCAACCTTACGCAAACATCCAGACAAGTTGATCATACACGTTGGTACTAATGATATACGTAAGTCTGATCCTAAAATTGTAGCAGACAAAGTCACCATCCTAGCAAAGCAGTTCAAAAAAGACTCCAGTAATACAGAAGTTGTTATTTCTTCTCTGGTAGTGAGAAATGATGGTCCTGAACTTGCGAAGAAGGTACAGCAAACAAACATTTTATTAAAGTCAAATTGTATATCACATGATCTAGGATTTTTAGATAACAGCAACATTGATTGCTCACATTTAAACTATAGAGGTTTGCATTTAAATCGAGATGGCAGTGCTCTATTGCAAAATAATATAGCAAATATATTAAAAGCTAAAGATTGAAATAAGGAAAGGCCGAGGAATAACGTTTTTGAGTCTGTGTTGAACATTAAAAAAACCAGGGGATTCAAAATGGCTATGCTTAATATTGCTAGCCTGCCGAAACATTTCGACGAAATAAGTTTAATGCTACGTGATAAAAAAATCGATATTTCAGCGCTTAATGAAACCCGTCTTGACTCTTCTATTTCTGATGATCTTGTTAGCGTTGATGGCTATGACTTAATACGCGCCGATCGAAATAGAAATGGGGGAGGTGTTTGCATATATGCAAGATGCAACATAAATTACTTAAAACGTCCTGATCTGGTTCCTAATAGCCTTGAAGCTGTCTCATTAGAGATTAAACAAGCAAATAATCAGTCATTTATCATTTCAACTATTTACAGACCACCAAATTCTAAAACTGAAGATCTTTTAAAAATAGAAAGGCTTATCCAACTATCGGATAATGAAAATAAAGAGGTCTATATATTAGGAGATTTAAATATTAATTTGCTTGTACAGAATGTATGTACTTGTAAAAAGCTTCAAGAAATAATGGAACTATATCAGTTGACACAAATAATCAATGATCCAACTCGAATTACTGAATCTACTAGGTCGCTACTAGATGTATGTGTTACGTCGTCACCTGAGAAAATTATTTCGTCGGGCGTAATACATCTAGGTGTTAGCGATCACAGTCTTATTTATGCAATAAGGAAATTGAATTATGTTCCTAAAATTGGAGCACGGAATTTAGTAGAGTACAGAAATTTCAAATACTTCAATGCCGAAAGTTTTCTTAATGATTTGTACATATTACCTTGGATCGAAATTGATAAAAAGGAAAATGTCGATAAAATGTGGGAATGCTGGAAATCCTTATTTGTTCAAGTATTAGATAAACACGCTCCATTGAAAACTAAGAGAGTAAGAAAAAGGGGTAGTGTTCCTTGGATGAATAAGGATCTCAGAACAAAGTTATTTGAAAGAGATTTTTTAAAGCGCAAAGCGATAAAAACGAATGAACAAAGTGACTGGAATAAGTACAAGTCTTCTAGAAACTCAGCTAATATTGCCTTGCGTCAAGCAAAAAGAGAATACTATACAACAAAATTTCAAAATCCCAAAACTAATCCAAAACAAGCTTGGCAAACAATTAATGATATTTTAGGACGGAACAACAATCAAAGTATTATTCATGAAATTAAATATTCGGGAAAACCTGTCACTTCCAATGAAGAGTTAAAAGAGATCTTTAATGAATATTTCACAAATATAGGTCCTAAGCTTGCCCAAACAATTGAGCATGACAGTGCTTGTAATTTTGAGGACTTTCTTACCAAACATGAGTCCGTTAATGAATTTTGTTTTGAAGCTGTAAACGAATTATTGGTTTACACGCTTATTATGAAATTACCTATCTCAAAATCTGTAGGTCTTGACAAAATCTCTACAAAACTTCTTCAGATTGCAGCTCCCGCTATTACACAACCTTTGACAAAAATTTTCAATACAGCAATTGATTTAGGTCAGTTTCCTTTAGAATGGAAAGCTGCACGAGTAATTCCAATTTTTAAAAAGGGTCAGCGAAATATACTTGATAATTATAGGCCAATTTCAATTTTGCCAGTTGTTAGCAAACTAATGGAACGTATTTTATATAATCAATTATCCAAGTATTTGGAAAAAGAAAGTATTTTATCTGAGTATCAGTTTGGATTTAGGTCTCGCCATTCAACGACTACTACTTTAATAGATTGTTCAAATGAATGGTATGTCAATATGGACCGCGGGCACTATAATTTGGTTGTTTTCCTTGATATTAAAAAAGCGTTTGATACCGTGAACCACGACATTCTTTTAAAGAAGCTTGAAATGTATGGTCTTGGAGATTTGCCACTTGCACTACTGCGTAGCTATTTAACAGATCGAACTCAAAAGTGCCAGCTCCAAGATATGCTTTCTAGACAAAGGAAAATAATTTGTGGCATCCCCCAAGAAGTATACTTGGCCCACTTCTCTTTACTCTATATATAAACGATTTGCCAAATTGCCTTGAACATACAACACCTAGAATGTTTGCTGACGATACCAGCTTAACAGCTGCGGGAGAGACATTGAGTGAAGTAGAGAAGAGGGCTAATGAAGACCTGAGAAATGTTCATAACTGGCTATCTGCAAATAAACTAAATTTGAATGTTGCTAAAACTGAGTATGTCTTAATTGGATCACGACATAGGATAAACAGTTTGGATATTCAACCATCAATCAATATTGATAAACAATCTGTTAAAAGAGTCAAACATTCCAAAGTGCTCGGGGTTCAAGTTGACGAGCATTTAGCCTGGACTAAACATATTGAATTTATCGCTGGTAAAATATCATCCGGAATTGGCGCTATAAAAAAAGCAAAGGAATTTGTTGACCGAAACACTCTGGTTTTGATTTATAATGCTCTAGTTCAGCCACACTTTGATTACTGTTGTGAGGTTTGGGACGTATTAGGTAAAACACTTAGCGATCGTCTTCAAAAACTGCAAGACAGGGCGGCTAGAATAATTATGAATTTCAAAAATGAATCAGGACAATCCTTGTTAGCACGTAATTCACTTGGTTGGATTAACCTTGAAGAACGCAGAGCACATATAAAAGCTAAACTTATGTATAAATCGATTAACAACTTAGCTCCTGAAAGACTAAGTAACCTTTTTCAAAATTCAAATACAATTTACGATTATGATTTAAGAGGGTCTTCAACTAGGCTTTGCCTTCCAAGACCCAAAACAGAATTTATGAAAAAAAGTTTTAGCTATAATGGGGCCTACGTCTGGAATCATATTCCGGAAGACATAAGAACTTCGGCATCATATAAGTCGTTTTGTCAAAAGCTTTCTTCCTCGACCTTTTCGTGTGGTAGTTGATATTAATATATGATGTATTTAACATAAGTATTTAAGGGGGAGGGGGGGGGGGTGGTGTTAGGGATTAATTTTATGGTAGTGGGATTGGTGCACACCTCTTTTGGAAATCAGCAAATGTTGGAAAGATTGCGTGTTTTTTAAATAAAGTTCTGATTGATTGATTGATTGATTGATTGATTGATTGATTGATTGATTGATTGATTGATTGATTGATTGATTGATTGATTGATTGACATACCGTCATCCAGTCATCCCGCATTCTTTTTCGACTCGACATGTCTTCTGACAGATTTTGATCACCAAGTGGCTTGACCTTACAGAGATAATATAGTCTCGTTTCCCCTGAGAGTTGATGAGTATCTGCTTAATGGTTTGATAACTTTACGAGATTCCTTTTTCCGCAAATAGGACAATCTTTACGTCTTTGCAGCATGCTACTAACTGCGTTTGACGACTAACTCTAACTTCTTAAAAAGTGTCCCGTAAGAGAGTTCCGGAGTCCCTTAAAAGAGTTCCGTTGAGCGGGACACCTATAAAGAGACCCGCAATAAAGTCCTGACGTCCCGTAAGAGTAAATGCTTTAGCAACACCCTCCAGAATTTCCAGTGAATCTAAAGCGCATCGGGACGCTCAAAAGAAGTCCCGTAAGTGAGTTCCGCGTGTCCCATAAGAGAGTCTCTTGAAGTGGGGCACCTAAAAAGAGCCCGCAATGAAGTCCCGGCGTTCTTCGGAAAGATTGTATAAACCGTTAGGGAAGTCATTTGTTAACCTAATGTTCGATATTGTTGAACATACTAAAATCAGCACTCGATATGGTTGCCAAAACATATCAGCACAGCGTACCTACTGCGCTTCACCAATATCTGAGCACATTTGCAAGCCGTACGTATGCTCTTCCAATGTCAAGCACCTTCTAGAACAATATCTAAACACACTTGCAAGCCAAACGTTCGCTCTAAGAATACTTCACTCTATTGACTCAATACATGTATTGCAACATACTCTATCATAATACACTTGCTCCCCAAGCCGTACGGACTAAACAGCTCTTGCTTAAACTATCTATCTGAAATGGCACATCTTTTGAAGCAGACATATTCTGATGACATTTCGAACAGTTTACACGAGACGAATTGACAGCAGCGATAACTGTTGAGTTGATTGAAAGAAAAATACAACAGATAGTACTACATACTCTAAGCCCTCATACGCTTTCCTCGAATATTGCAAAAACGAACACTTTTAAACATGTAATCGATTATTTTTTGTGCATTTATAAACTAAAATATAAACACTAATTCCCTCTATGTACTTGTAATGCTTTAAAAAAAAATATATTTTTCACATTGCATTTCTTCATTTACACGCGCTACGCTCAATTTGTATTATACTGTATATTCTATATTTTTAGGAAATAAATGATTCCAATCGTTAATCTGTGTGTAATTTTTTGCCAATTTAAATAGTGAGAAATTAGCAACATCATTGAGCAAGGTATCTTCTATGTACGCATGAGCGATGCCTGTTGTGTAACCTAATTAGAATATGTACTACGGCACTTCAACAATATGCCTAAGCATTAGTATAGAGTACCTACTGCGCTTCAACAATACCTGAACACATTCGCAAGCCGAACGTTCGCTCTAAAAACACCTAACGTTCACTCCTACGCGTAACGCTCTATTGATTCGACATATGTATGGCAATACATTTACGCTCAGAGTCTAACTCAGCCAGCAGCGTGTTGCTTTAAAACTTTTACAATGGCACATCTTTTTAAACAAATGTATTTGGAAGATTTTACAGATATAAAAAACAGTTTCCACCCGGAGAACTAACGATAGCAAGCATCGTCGAACTGATCAAACGAAAAATTGATGAACTTCAAAGAAAGAAAGGAATCCCTATCTCTACTACAAAAACTAACCCACTATTTAGTTAGTGGAACTACTCCAACGAAGCGAAAAAACAAATTGGGCAAAAACAAATGTGGAAAGTAATCTTGGAAGTATTCAAAATGATCTAGTACAAAGACCCATCAGTAAAGTGTCAAGACATTTATGAAGAAACTTTAAACACTTTTAATCATCTAATCGACTATCTTTTATGTATTCATAAACTAAAATATAAACACTAATTAACTATATGTACTTATAATGCTCAAAAGAAATAAATATTTTTTAAACCTGTATTGCATTCTCTTATTTACATGGTGCTGTACTCGTACCCTTCCTTGCTGATCACAACATCAATCCCATGTGCATGTGTCGTCGTCAATTCACTGTGCATGTGCTGTTCACGTGCTGGTGACAGTCAGTCAGCATCCACCGCAATTTTGAATGCTAAATACTTCCGCCGCTGGATGGGGGATAATCTACTTAAATACTTTGTGTAGTTACGTTCAATAAGAAGTTTGTGTGGTTTTGTTGTAGTTTACAGGATTCTTAAATGGTAACCGGTTGATTTTATTAGCATTTATATTAGGTAACCCGTTAACTTAGATTTGCACTGAAAGTGCAATTCTGATTTGGACAAACTAAATCAGAATTGCACTTTGAAAAATTTCAAATTTGGCTGCGATAAATTAGTAGCCGGTCGTTTCAAATGGTATAGTCGATCAATAGCAAGTCAATCATATTACTTTAGGTATTATCTAACCAGTCAAACAAAATCAGAATGACACTTTTAAGTTATACACAGTGTTTTTTCAATTTCATTGCCTGCTGTGGCTCAAGATAGTCTTGCAATTTTATAATATTCATATCCACTAAGATGAATAATTGCTAAAATAGCCTGAAGTTCCAAGCAGTTTAGATTATTGCAGTAAATAATTGCTAAAAAGCTAAAAATGTATACGTGGATGATCAATTTCATTTCAAAAATGAATTGCTAAATTATGAGTATATTTTGCTTACTAGCACAACGCTTAAATATCTAAATTTTGTAACTTACTTTCAACTTACTTTCTATTATAACTTACTTGGCTACTTTTATTTTGTCTTCTTGGACCAGCTTACTATTTTTCCTGTCACATTTTCCCTGTAATATTACTGTATTCTTTTGAGAACTTCGTTTGTCTGCATTCAATTCAGAATGATTGCACATAAGGAAGTTCACGCTTTTTATTACAGAAAGACAGAACATTGACTTGTTTGGCAAGGAAACACTTGATATACTCCTTCCTTTAATGGTGACGTTATATGATCTTTTATTGCTCCTATATAGGTTACTGCAAAAAGTACAGCAATATACTAACATTGTAAACTCTAAAGGAATCCACTTATAATTGTTTTAGTTTCCATTGTTATCAGATTATATATGAATTGTTTTATTATGTTGTTATGGCAGGATCCTTGACTATAACGAATATAGAGTGGCTTCGCTGAAGGGCCGTAGCTAGAACGTTACTAAGCGATGTACATTGCATGTAAACGATGTTAAGTGCAAACGATGTTCTGCCCGAACAGTTTCTTTTCAAATCAAATTCAAATTGTCAATTTGATTTGAAAAGAAACTCGTCGTGCAGAACTACGACCCTGCTCCGCTGCTTAAATTTGAGGAATTACGCGTGCATGATTTTCAGAGAAATATTAATGATATGGATAACTTTTTGTTTATCGTGCAAGATAATGTCTAGAAAATGAACTAAATTTATTTCATAGAGAATGTATATGTAGCATCCAGGATTGCATAAGCATAACAATATCGCAAAAAACACAATTTATATGCTCTAATTAATTCTTAACCTTCTCTCAGCCTGAAATTAAAAAATCATGCTGCATGAAAGATGATTAATTACCAATTTAATGTGAATTGTCTCTCAACATGATTTATATTAAATTAAAAATAACTATCTAGATTGTGTTTAAGTTATTAAGCTAAGATTCTCATGCATGAAATCCAATGCATGTTCTGTTCGTGAACAGATTATTTAAATGACTTTCATTCCAGTCACAAGCATACCCTGATGTCCTAGAAACGCCTCTTAAGTACTTGACCAGGTTGAATTGCAAGACGCTGGCAGAACAATATTTGAAGGAAAGGAGAAGGGACATATATTTATGTATTCGTGTTGACACTTCACAGAGTTTGAATAGTTCGATTTTAAATAAAATTAATCAGGTAAAACGCACATGCATGCATGGCCAGAATTCGCAACCGCGTGCCGCCCGCACTGTGCCTAAAATGGCGATCAGCAGTAATAAGAAAGATTTTGAAACTGATATGAGTTTTGAGAACTCGTGTATATTTAATACATTCGACATATTTGAGAGTAGCTTGTAAAATGTATCGTTTTGTTGGCCAATGCTGAAAACATTCTAACTTTAGTTGATTGCATGGTTGTTTCGTTTCAAAAAATTTCTCATTTCAACACCTTAAAATCGCTTCATTTAATCCCAGATAGGCAGAATCACAAAACTAGCCTCTACAGATCGGAAAATAGATATACTGCTATGAGTTATATAACGGTCAATAGCGTGATATGAAAAACATCGGGAGTTAACTAGTAATCACACTATCACATTTATTATACTTATCACACTAGTTATCACGCTCATACTCATATACTTATCACACTTAGTTATCATACTCATCACACTTATTAAACAGTTGTATATGAGATTCAAGACCTGATTTGGAACAATGAAAGTTGGATAAATCATCATGCGATTATAAACAATTATTGAATGAGGTCGAGCAAGATATGAAGAATTATTAAGGCAGAGGTTTGTGACGATTTTACCTGCAGCTCTTACAACCAATCAAAACACTACTTATAATAAAACACTACTTATCGTTATTTAAAAAGAATGTTTTAACAAATTTTGCCAAAAGCTTGAAATTCTTAAGAGATATAAATGTCTTGGGTGAAACAAGCGCTTGTTGACCGCAAAATCTAGCACAATTTTTGCTCTTATAGTAATTCAAAATAATTATAATCTTTTCCAGCTTTCGGGAGGATTATTCAGTATTAATTCGTAAAAAACTGTATTTTATACTTGTTTACTTAACATTTAAATCGAGTACTAACCTTCAAAAACTTTAGGTTATCAATTTATGTTTCGGTAACTAAGGCAACGGTTAGGGGTAGAAGAGGTTAGAGTTAGGCGTTTGATTAAGGTTAAAGGTTAGGGTTAGGGGATACTTGGGGATCGAATCATATTAGTGACCGAAACATAAATTGATTATAGGTTTATGTGTTGTACTTATGACCAAGAAAGACTGGCAAAATACTGAAAACATGATTTTTAGCGATCGAATACTTTCAGCCGCCATCTTGGTTTCTTTATATACTATAAGGATATGAGCAAATATCCTACTAGTAGAGCCAATCTGATTACAGAATGCTTAATATCCATTGGAAGTCTATATAATAATAATTGATAATAAACTACTTCGCAAATTAAGTTTGAAAATCTAACCTAACCTCAGCATTTGTCATTAAATGGCACTTAACCAATCAGCATGGGGCAAAAAACAATTTTACAATAAGCATACGTATTAATAAGCGTCAAACTTGAATTCATCATCGAATTAACTATTATACTGTCGTAAACTGCAATTGTCATACATTGATGCACACAGCCTGTACTCAGTCTTTACACAGCATGCGTGCAAATATTAAACTCACTATCTACAATAATAGCGGTGGACAATACTTGTGTTTTGTCTTAGTGGCCAACTTACAGCATTGTAAACGTACGGTAAGCATGCTTGAAGAATAACAAGTGTTTCACCAAAGGGCAATATTCGCTACTCTACCCTGAGATGTTATGTAACGTTTGCATGTTATGTAACATGTTATGTAACAGTTTGAAAGCCCGCTTCACTCAAGGGCACTTGTTGGGTGGCTTGATTTACATCTCACGAATGTCTGATATTTGATTAATAGCTTGCGTTGTCAAAACACTTTTAGCTTGGCGGCAATTTCTGAGAAATCCCCAATATACAATATCCAAAATTATCATGATCATTTGAAAAAATATTTTGACATGGCCAGTAGCCTTTAACATTTTTTATTTTTAAAAGGTCGTGTGTTATAAAACTCTTAATCACCTTTTTTGTCGCTGTTTTTGTAGTTAAATAATGACTAAGTACAAAATACTTTGTTCTGATTTCTTTACATTTCTACTTCTTATCACTCTTTTATACAACCAGCCCTTGGCTTTAATATTTACATACTATAAAACAATGATAAATTAACATTTCAAACCAGGAACACCGAAGCTGGGGAGGGGGGGGACAGGGGATGCAGCTGCCTCCATGCCTTTTGTTGAGCGGGGAAAGGGGATAAAAGTGCACAGCAAGCATATAGCATTGATGTCTGCAAGAATTGTAATAAACATTCGATGTTTTCGCCATATTTATTCGTTCTTCTGAATTTATACATTTCAAGGGTGTGGTTAGTTATTAGTACGTGTGAGCGCATTAGAGTTTCCGGTTAGTGATATACACAAAATACTTTATTGTAAGAATTTTTGAAAATTTAGTATAGCGTAGAACAAAATTACCAGTGATGACAAACATTTTGTAATTCTACAACTATTTTCGGGGCAACTTTCAAGCAATATTTGAAGTTTTGGAGATGTAATCCTCCCCCCATAATTTTTGCCCGTGATTGCGATAGTCAGAAAATTATCACTCATGAGAGAAAAACCTTCTACAATTGATGCAAGTGTTGAGGAAATTGAGACTCAAAAAGTACAGGTGATAAACCATCATGACAAGGAATACTGCGATACCCTAGCAGTGGTGTAACTAGTCCGACAATTTAGTCCTGCTATGCCAGTTTCATCTGCATCATCATTATTCAATTCTTTAGAAAATTATTGCTTTGTTATTAAAGCACAGAAATATTTGCATAGCAGGACTAAATCGTCGGGCTGGCTACGCAAGATAATACTAGATTGCCAAATGACCACATTACATACTGTGTATTTAATTCTGCTTATATTTTTATATCGTTCATAACATAACAAATATGATGCAAACAGATAGCAAAAGTGTATGCATAAGGGACTTAATTCGCCAGATTTTTCGCGCTGTTGCCCCAATGACATTAAGCAGTTTTGTGTGGTTATTATCTCATTGTCACTGTTTTGCACAATAGATTCAATACACTAAACAATATTTGGCCCAACTCCAGCAAGGAGAAACAAATATAGAAGTAGAAAAAGTTGATGACGCATAGCCAGAAGTAAATTCTCCATGACTTTAAGACATTTATTTCTAAAACGAGCTAAAAGCTTGCATTAAAAATAAGCATTTCAAGTCAAAAAGTGTTTTTCAATTTGACTAAACATAACAGCATCTGATTTCATTGTTTTGGATCGAAAAAGGCCAATAGCTTTTGCTTGCACAATTTTCTTGGGGCAGGGAAAAAATTTTTTAGTAGCTACATCAGGTACGCTTGTGAAATCCCATGCATGTTCTGTTCGTGAATAGTTTATATTACTTTCATTCCAGTCACAAGCATACCCTGATGTACTAAAAACGCCTCTTAAGTACTTGACCAGTTTGAATTGCAAGCGCCCGCAGAACAATATTTGAAGGAAAGGAGAAGGGACAAATATTCATGTATTCGTGTTGACACTTCACAGAGTTTGAAAAGTTCGATTTTAAATAAAATTAATTATGTAAAACGCACATGCATGCATGGCCAGAATTCGCAACCGCGTGCCGCCCGCACTGTGCCTAAAATGGCGATCAGCAGTAATAAGAAAGATTTTGAAACTGATATGAGTTTTGAGAACTCGTGTATATTTAATACATTCGACATATTTGAGAGTAGCTTGTAAAATGTATCGTTTTGTTGGCCAATGCTGAAAACATTCTAACTTTAGTTGATTTCATGGTTGTTTCGTTTCACAAAATTTCTTATTTCAACACCTTAAAATCGCTTCATTTAATCCCAGATAGGCAGAATCACAAAATTAGCCTCTACAGATCGGAAAATAGATATACTGCTATGAGTTATTTAACGGTCAATAGCGTGATATGAAAAACATCGGGAGTTAACTAGTAATCACACTATCACATTTATTATACTTATCACACTAGTTATCACGCTCATACTCATATACTTATCACGCTTCGTTATCATACTCATCAGACTTATTAAACAGTTGTATATGAGATTCAAGACCTGATTTGGAACAATGAAAGTTGGATAAATCATCATGCGATTATAAACAATTATTGAATGAGGTCGAGCCAGATATGAAGAATTATTAAGGCAGAGGTTTGTGACGATTTCACCTGCAGCTCTTACAAACAATCAAAACATTTAAAATATTTTTAATAAATAATTAACATGTAACATTTGCATGTTATGTAACATGTTATGTAACAGTTTCAAAGTCCGCTGCACTCAAGGAAATTTGTCGGGTGGCTTGATTTACATCTCACGAATGTCTGATATTTGATTAATAGCTAGCGTACGTGGTCAAAATAGAGATTACTTCATGGTTGGTGAGTGCGTACGATTTTTATTCACGAGTTGTGAAGGATCGTTAAACGAACGAGTGAGCGCAGCGAACGTGTGAGTTTAGCGATCCTTTACAACGAGTGAATAATAAAAATCGTACAAACGAACCAACCATGAAGTAATTTGTTTATTATATGAGTATAAAGATGAGTGTATAAAGATACGGATATGTCTTACTGACAAAAACAAATACTCAAGCAAAATATTAAAATGGAATTTCTTACCATTTATTGCTTTGTTTTCTTGCTGAAAATGAAACCATGAGGTTTATTTCAAGTTAATGAGGCCACGAATGTCGTCGTTATGATTTTAGGTGGTTGTTTTATCAGTGAAATTGTCTTAAATCTCTCTTTTCGGTGAGTTAAAAAAATACTTGTAAAATCAGACTCCATGTTTACACTAGCCTGCGAGCAGGTGTTGCACGTTCGGGTCAGCCAATCAGAACACTGAACGGTAAATTTTCACTGGTGAAAAAACATCGTTCGTCCAATCAAAGGCCGTGAACGATGATTTTTCACCGAGTGAAATTTTATCGTTCTTGATGCCGATTGGCTATTGCTAATTTGGAACGATTATTACGCACAGCTATATCGATGAATAAATCTCTATACTCATGTAATAAATACTCTTAGCTTGGTAGCAATATCTGAGAAATCCCCAATGTACAATATCCAAAATTATCATGATTATTTTAAAAGATATTTTGACATGGCCAGTAGCCTTTAACATTTTTTATTTTTAAAAGGTCGTGTGTTATAAAACTCTTAATCACCTTTTTTGTCGCTGTTTTATAGTTAAATAATGACTAAGTACAAAATACTTTGTTCTGATTTTTTTACATTTCTACTTCTTATTACTCTTTTATACAACCAGCCCTTGACTTTAAGATTTACATACTATATAACAATGATAAATTAACATTTTAAACCAGGAACACCGGAGCTGGGGAGGGGGGGGGGGACAGGGGATGCAGCTGCCTCCATGCCTTTTGCTGAGCGGGGCAAGGGGATAAAAGTGCCCTGCAAGCATAAAGCATTGACAACCGATGCGAACGTTGTATTCCAATAAAATTACTGGTTACAACGTTTGATAATTCCAATAGTTACTGGAATTGTTATTTCATGCATATAAAATGAATCCTGACCCAAACCCCAACCCTGACCCTAACCCTAACAATCCCAAAAATTTATTGGAGACAATAATCTTATTGGGATACAACGTTCGGATCAGGTGGCATTGATGTCTGCAACAATTGTAATGAACATTCGATGTTTTCGCCATATTTATTCGTTCTTCTGAATTTATACATTACGTTAATTTCAAGGGTGTGGTTAGTTATTAGTATACGTGAGCGTATTAGCGTTTCCGGTTAGTGATATACACAAAATACTTTATTGTAAAAATTTTTGAAAATTTAGTATAGCGTAGAACAAAATTGCAAGTGATGACAAACATTTTGTAGTTCTACAATTATTTTCGGGGCAACTTTCAAGCAATATTTGAAGTTTTGGAGATGTAATCCTCCCCCCATAATTTGTGCCCGTGATTGCGATAGTCAGAAAATTGTCACTCATAAGAGAAAAACCTTCTACAATTGATGCAAGTGTTGAGGAAATTTAGACTCAAAAAGTACAGGTGATAAACCATCATGACAAGGAATACTGCGATACCCTGGCAGTGGTGTAACTAGTCCGACAATTTAGTCCTGCTATGCCAGTTTCATCTGCATCATCATTATTCAATTCTTTAGAAAATTATTGCTTTGTTATTAAGCTCAGAAATATTTGCATAGCAGGACTAAATCGTCGGGCTGGCTACGCGAGATAATACTAGATTGCCAAATGACTACATTACATACTGTGTATTTAATTCTGCTTATATTTTTATATCGTTCATAACATAATAAATATGATGCAAACAGATAGCAAAAGTGTATGCATAAGGGACTTAATTCGCCAGATTTTTGGCGCTGTTGCCCCAATGACATTAAGCAGTTTTGTGTGGTTATTATCTCATTGTCACTCTTTTGCGTAATAGATTCAATATACTGAACAATATTTCACCCAACCTCAGCAAGGAGAAACAAATATAGAAGTAGAAAAAGTTGATGACGCATAGCCAGAAGTAAACTCTCCATGACTTTAAGACATTTATTTCTAAAACGAGCTAAAAGCTTGCATTAAAAATAAGCATTTCAAGTCAAAAAGTGTTTTTCAATTTGACTAAACATAACAGCATCTGATTTCATTGTTTTGGATCGAAAAAGGCCAATAGCTTTTGCTTGCACAACTTTCTTCGGGCAGGGAAAAAATTGTTTAGTAGCTACATCAGGTACGCTTGTGAAATCCCATGCATGTTCTGTTCGTGAATAGTTTATATTACTTTCATTCCAGTCACAAGCATACCCTGATGTACTAAAAACGCCTCTTAAGTACTTGACCAGTTTGAATTGCAAGACGCCGGCAGAACAATATTTGAAGAAAAGGAGAAGGGACAAATATTCATGTATTCGTGTTGACACTTCACAGAGTTTGAAAAGTTCGATTTTAAATAAAATTAATTAGATAAAACGCACATGCATGCATGGCCAGAATTCGTTACGGCGTGCCGCCCACACTGTGCCTAAAATAGCGATCAGCAGTAATATTTTGAAACTGATATGAGTTTTGAGAACTCGTGTATATTTAATACATTCGACATATTTGAGAGTAGCGTTAAAATCTATCTTTTTGTCGGTCAATACTGAAAACATTCTTACTTTAGTTGATTGGTTGTTTCGTTTTACAAAATTTCTAATTTCAACACCTCAAAATCGCTTCATTTAATCTGAGATAGGCAGAATCACAAAATTAGCCTCTACGGATCGGAAAATAGATATACTGCTATGAGTTATATAATGGTCAATAGTGTGATATGAAAAACATCGGGAGTTAACTAGTAATCACACTAGCTATCACATTTATTATACTTAATACTTATCACACTAGTTATCACGCTCATACTCATATACTTATCACACTTAGTTATCATACTCATCAGACTTATTAAACAATTGTATATGAGATTCAAGACCTGATTTGGAACAATGAAAGTTGGATGAATCATCATGCGATTATAAACAATTATTGAATGAGGTCGAGCAAGGTTTGTGATGATTTCACCTGCAGCTCTTACAACCAATCAAAACACTACTTATAATAAAACACTACTTATCGTTATTTAAAAAGAATGTTTTAACAAATTTTGCCAAAAGCTTGAAATTCTTAAAAGATATAAATGTCTTGGGTGAAACAAGCGCTTGTTGACCTCAAAATTTAGCACAATTTTTGCTCTTATAGTAACTCAAAATAATTATAGGTTTATGTGTTGTACTTATGACCAAGAAAGAATGGTAAAATACTGAAAACATGATTTTTAGCGATCGAATACTTTCAGCCGCCATCTTGGTTTCTTTATATACTATAAGGATACGAGCAAATATCCTACTTAGTCTAGTACAGCCAATCTGATTACAGAATGCTTAATATCCGTTGGAAGTCTATATAATAATAATTGATAATAAACTACTTCGCAAATTAAGTTTGAAAATCGAGCCTAACCTCAGCATTTGTCATTAAATGGCACTTAACCAATCAGCATGGGGCAAAAAACAATTTTACAATAAGCATACGTATTAATAAGCGTCAAACTTGAATTCATCATCGAATTAATTATTGTCGTAAACTGCAATTGTCATACATTGATGCACACAGCCTTTACTCAGTCTTTACACAGCATGCGTGCAAATATTAAGCTCGCTGTCTACAATAATAGCGGTGGACAACACTCGTGTCTTGTCTTAGTGGCCAACTTACAGCATTGTAGACGTACGGTAAGCATGCTTGAAGAATAACAAGTGTTGCACCAAAGGGCAATATTCGCTACCCTACCCTGAGATGTTATGTAACATTCATGAAAATTTATCAGTTTACCAAAGCCCGCTGCACTCAAGGGCACTTCTCTGGTGGCTTCATTTACATCTAACGAATGTCTGATATTTGATTAATAGCTAGCGTTGTCAAAACACTTTTAGCTTGGTGGCAATTTCTGAAAAATCCCCAATATACAATATCCAAAATTATCATGATCATTTGAAAAAATATTTTGACATGGCCAGTAGCCTTTACCATTTTTAATATGTTCGTGAATAGTTTATCAGTCACAAGCATACCCTGATGCACTAAAAACGCCTCTTGTAAATACTTGACCAGTTTGAATTGCAATGCGCCGGCAAAACAATATTTGAAGGAAAGGAGAAGGGACAAATATTCATGTATTCGTGTTGACAGTTCACGGAGTTTGAAACGTTCGATTTTAAACAAAATTAATTAGGTAAAATGCACATGCATGCATGGCCAGAATTTGCGACCGCGTGCCGCCCGCACTGTGCCTAAAATAGCGATCAGCAGTAATAAGAAATATTTTGAAACTGATATGAGTTTTGAGAACTCGTGTATATTTAATAACGAGGAGATGCGTAGCACCGAGTCGGCTATCGCTCATATACGACGAGAGTGAGTAGAATAACCGTTTTATTATAATTATTGACAACTGCTACCAAGAAAACTTTCCAGTGCACAACCTCGATCCCAGGGCTTTTTCGTAAATTGTGGAAGGGAAAAGGCCCTGGAATCGGCTGGTCTACTTTGTAATCCCATTGGCTCATTCAAACTGCCATTAAATCATTTAAGAGTATAATTTATTCACAAAATACAACTGAAGGGAGATTTAAATCATTTAAACCCTTTGCTTAGTTTGTGTATGTGGCTTAAAATCACTTATTCGGCTGACTCTTAACACTCTTCGTATAAAGTCATATACGTAAGAATATCCGTGTGCTTCATTATCAGAATTTGATGAAGGTATAAGGACAACTTATGCATGTTGTCAGCTCACACACAGCAATCTTCTAAACAAGTTTTAACTGTATTATACCTACTAAGCACTTACTCTACCAGGTTTAACATATTACTTTATTTCATTGGGCATTGTAGTGTCATATATACAGCCGAAGATGTAGTGCCAGCTATAGTCCGTTGAAGGTTGCTTTTATAGGAAGTTATTTACCTTAAAGCTAGCTGTATTGCATAGAACGTAAAAAATTACTTCTCTGATTTATTATTTATGCAAACACTCACAGAGACCACAGAAAATTAACATATTCTTACACCCAGATATTCTGGGTGTCATGTGACCAGCCGATGCCAGGGCCATTTCCCTTCCCTAATTTAAGAAAAGGCCCTGGGATCGAGGTTGCCCAGTGCAGTTAAATTTTACAAAAATATAGTCAGTTTAGCAATGTAGACAACTTGAGTTTACACGATATAAAACACTATATACTTATCTTTATTTAAAAAGAATGTTTTAACAAATTTTCTCCAAAGCTTGAAATTCTTAAAAGATATAAATGTTTTGGGTAAAACAAGCGCTTGTTGACCTCAAAATCTAGCACAATTATTGCTCTTACGTTTGCTAATTATTATGAACATACAAGCCCACTTTTTAAGTCTTTAAATATTTTAAAAATACATGACTTAGTATCCTTTCATGTTGCTGTATTTGTGAAAAAATTCATGATCAACTTTTACCACCTGTTTTTGATATATTTTTTAAACCTGTAAGTTGTGTACCTGAATATAGTACGAGATTTTCTGTAAATCAAACGTTTTTCATTCTAAAAGTTAGAACAAACTATGGAATTTTTAATATCAGGTTTCAGGGTACTTAATACCTGCGTTCACCGAAACAGCTTCCTATGTTATATTCTACTCACCAATTATGGAATGTTAGGTGCAGGCTGCTGACCGAGATGTAGCCAACGAGCTAGCGATGATACTTGGATTAGAGCAAGATCCATGCAAATGTTATCTTGAACTGCCAATTACCCTCGAGCAGCCTGCACCCATCACACCATTGACCCAATGGTGGCAAAAGGCGCACAAGTACAATTAAGAGTTCGAACTTAGCCAAAGAAAGCTGAAATACGCATCTGATACGGATCCTGTGGATAAGGGTGGGATGGTGGGGTTTTAAATGATTTGTTTTGTATCACTACACTTTGCGTGCCAAGCAAGTAATAAACATATGTTGCGCGAGCGCTGCACTTTACAATGCCCATCTCATCTCAGGCTTTCACCTAGCTTCCTGAACACGCAAGGTTCGCTTGCTATTAACTATTATTGTATAACCTCATTTAATACCTGCGTTCACCGAAAGAGCCTCCTATGTTCTATTCTACTTACCAATTATGGAAGGTTGAGTGCAGGCTGCTGACCGAGATGTGGCCTACGAACTAGCGATGGTACTTGGATTAGAGCAAGATCCATGCAAATGTTATCTTGAACTGCCAACCAAAGAGATGCAGAATGTATCATCTATCCAAGTACCAAGCTAGCACGCCGCCTCGTACCGGGGCTTTTCCTCCTAAACCCCTGCACGATAGCAAGTCATTTGGATACCTCACGTAATCGTTGGATACGACATAAACCATACTATAGGTGGATACAACACGATAGTTTCATGAAAAACTGCGCTTTCATTGCATACAAACGACATAAACCATACTATCGGTGGATACAACACGATAGTTCCATGAAAAACTGCACGGTCGTTGGATACAAACGACATAGACTATACTATCGGTGGATATAACCCGATAGTTTCACGAAAGACTGCGCTGTCGTTGGATACAAACGACATAAATCATACTATCGGTGGATACAACACGATAGTTTCATGAAAAACTGCGCTGCCGTTGGATACAAACGACGTAAACCATACTACCGGTGGATACAACACGATAGTTTCATGAAAGACTGCGCTGTCGTTAGATACAAACGACATAAACCATGCTAACGGTGGATAAATTACGAAAATTTGATGAAAAATTGCTCTGCATGTGCATGCATAAACCCATGAATAAACCGTTCTATCGGTGGATACGTCACGATAGTCTAACGAAAATTATGTTTATGTTCAGGATAGCTAAGAACAATAAGGAAGAAAATGGTGTAAAAATCAATAGATAACGACAATATTGTGAGAAATTGAAAAACGTATTATATAAATTCTTATTTACAGTTTGATCTCGCAATAGTATTTAACTTGAACGTTAAGAAACCATGCGGGCGGCAACGCTTTCCAAAACTGAGGTTGGAGTTTATATATAATTGGTAAGCATCGCTAATCCAGCGACCAAGAGTTTTGATCAGGTGATCAGGAATACCAACTTGTGCGGCTGTCGTAGCAGTGCCTATCCTAAAGAGTAATGTCCTGATTCGCCGATACGAGTCATAGCGTCTGTCAGCCAAAAGCAAAATTTATCACGCGATAATGGTTGGCCAATTGGTAGAAGGAATAAGGGGCCAGGCGTATTACCACGGTGGTGGAGATATGTCATAAGCGCTCGGACGGCACAGATATTGGTGCCCGACGTCCCTATCCGTAGCACATGTCCCCGACGAAACTGGTCGGTCTTCGAGGCCTTTATAATTAGTAACACAAGCGTAGGATTGTCCTGTCTGTCGATCTGAAGATCGCGTATGGCCAAATTCGTATTAATGTCGAACTGCGAGGAACTGGTGGTAAACTCTCCGCATTGCAAAAACCAGAAAAATCCTGTCAGGCAGGCAGCCCACAGTAAGGAATCAGAATAGTTGTTAAGGTTAAGAATTCCACTCAGTTTACGCAGAATGGAGATAGTGATGGGCAAGCGCAGCCTTATACCAGTTCCTTGAATCCGTTTGATTCCACGTAAAACACGCCCCAAACGAAAGCAGTTCTCTAAGGGATTATTAAAGCCATGTTCGATGTGCAAGGACCGTACGCCCGATAACTAGGCTTTGATAGAACTGGCTTTAATAGTCCGAGAGAGATGTGCGGCGAATAGCATTAAAGTTTGTTCTGGCGCTGGCAGAAGAGAACCGTTGTCGTGGATAAGTTTCGACCAATAGCAAAACTCTAAGAACCGGCGCTGGGAGGCTGAGCAGGCCTTTCGTGTTGACTTCGCCAGGCCATGAAACATTAAGGAATTGGTATAAGTCCTTAAAGATTGTATGTCAGACGGGCTAGCAAACTCTTGGGTATTTGCACTGGGGTAGGCTGAGCTTCGGGGGCGAGACGGTGAAACTCCTGTAGATACACTAGGTTGAAACGAGAGAGAGCGTCAGCGAGCCGATTGGTTTTACCGGGAGCATGTGCAGCACAAATGCGAAAATTAAATCTAGCTGTCACTAAACAGAGAGCGCGAACCAAGGGCATAATTTGATCATCCTTAGAGGTGCCAGACTGGATGATGTGCTCCACGCTTTGGTTATCACACCAGAATTTAATGCGCATATTAGACCAGGATGGACCCCAGACATGACATGCAAGGACGATTGGAAAAAGTTCTTTATAAGCCATGCCTAGTGGTTGTTGAACAGTTAGCCACGCTTGTTAGCTAAACACCGTTATTATAAACGCCAAAACCCTGATTCCAGATGCATCGCTTGAGAACTCAAAATCAGGTAATGGTGCCCATTCAGGGAGATCAAAAAAGTAAATACCATTCCAAGTGGGCAAGAAGTCGATCCACCACTGTAGGTCTAACTGGCATTCCTTAGGAATGCGAATAGACTTCCAATAGCGTTTAGAATCTCGCAGTAGGTTAATTAGGCGACGTAAAAACGTGCGACCAGTCGAAACTACGTGGCGTGCGTGATTTAGTTTACCGATTAATGACCCTAGCTCTTTACCTTTACAGTACATTTTGTGACCCCATTGATGTATAAGAAGTATTAACTCCGCGAGTTTGTCTGCAGACAAACGCGCGATCATCTGAACAGAGTCCAGCTCAATACCTAGGAAAGTGAGAGACGTAGTTGGGCCCTCGACTTTGTCGGGTGCTAGAGGAATACCAATGTGGTTAGCAGCGTTCTGAATTGCGTGCAGTGAACGAGCACACACCGGTAATGCCGGAGGGCCTAACGTCAGATAATCATCAAGATAATGTAATGATTCTGGCACCAAATAGCTATTCATCAAACTGTTCAGCCAAACTGTTGAAAATGTAAGGAGCTGAACGGAGGCAAAATGGTAACTCGCGATCAACGAAGTAATGGTCTCGCCATTTCATGCAAAGTAAATAGTAATCGTCGGAGTGAACTGGAACAATAGGAAATGTGTGTTTAACATTAACGCGCCTCCTCCGAGTTTCGTGATTAATCTAATTGCATCGTCAGCTTTAGTGTACCAAGCAGGAAATTCATTGTTATCAATACCAGCGTTGTCACTGTGGCCAAGAGGAAAAGACAGATCTAAGATAAGGTGCCATGTATTAGCTTTATTTTTCTTAGGAATAACGCCAAAACGACTAACTTGTACAGTAGGAAACGGAGGAGTTTTTAATAGGCCAGAAACTCGACCAGCGTGGATTTCAGTGGTTACGTAATTGTCAATGACTACAGAATGTTCCGTCGAAGACAGTTACCTTTAGCTGATTATAATTTTCTGCGTGTGGGCGAAATCCAATGTGGAAACCCTCATGAAAGCCCAAAACAACATATGTAGTTAACTTTTCGTCTGTCTGAGTTCCCAAGTAACTGCATTTCTAAATTGTATACGTTGATAGGGGGAATTGCCCAAGCCCCATTCGAAAATTTTGATTCAACCGGGTTTAATGTAAGAAATTGGAAGGATTTTGAATGGCCCTGGCGATTGACCGGATTGTTATTTTTTTATCGCGATGCTGACCGCAGGTGTTTTCGATTGTTCGGGTACGCGCGATTTTCTCGCCGTTCGATTGTATTAATGGTCGAATCGGCGGTGCGGTGCGCCGCAGTTCGTGATGTTACAGGCATGGCGAAATCTACAGTTGGCCCCTGGGGAAGCACAAGAGCCACCATTCCAAGACAAGCATAATTGAGAACTCACTGCTAGACCCAATTTTGTTAAAACTGCTATTACTACGATTGGTGCTAACCACTTGCGCATCTGGCACGCGATGAATCGCAGATGTATGGAAATTGTAAAGGTCAGTTTGCATGACACTCCAGTCCTGCAAATTGTTTACCTCGGTTTCGCGACGAAAGGCACGATCGTAATAAAACCAGGCTTTGACGCCAAAGCGCTTTGCCGTGCGTATTATCAGGGCCATGTAATGAAAATATAGAAGTATGAAAAGTAGCAATAATCGACGTGCAGCTATCAAAACATTCTACCCAGTCCAATATTCTACCCAGTCCATTTTGACAACACGTTAAATATTCGTTCTTATTCAGAATATTTAACGTGTTGTCAAAATGGAACTACTTTACAATTGAAAGAAACAAGAACATCGATAGTCTTTTGTTTTTTATCTAAGTTAAGTGTATCTAAAGCTACAGGTCTAGACAAAATTTCTGCTAAGCTTCTTCGTGTTTGCCCTGATTTGATTGCAGATTCCCTTTGCTCAATCTTTAATCATTCAATAAACACGGGTATTTTCCTGACGAATGGTAACTTCTTAGTTCAACCATATTTTGACTATTGTTGCGTTGTCTGGGATAATTGTAGTAAAACTCTTGCTGACAAATTACAAAAATTACAAAATCGAGCAGCGAGGATATTAAATTTTTCCAGTTACGATGTTAATGTTGATGTCGTTCTTGCTAGCATTGATTGGAAAAAATTTGAAACCCAACGTAAAATCCAAAAAGCTGTTATGGTTCACAAATCACTTCATGGACTTGCTCCAGATTACTTGCGGTCCATGTTTGTGAACCGTAGCATAGTAGCTAATTATTCATTGAGAGACACCGAGGGTAAATTAGCTATTCCTAAACCTTGTACAGACTATTTGAGAAATAGTTTTAGCTTTAGTGGTGCGGTGTTATGGAATAGCCTTCCACCTGATTTGCGACAAACAGAAAACCCAAATCATTTTAAAGCAGGTTGCATCAATTTTTTACCAATGAATTGTATGTTATACACAGCACTCTTGGAAAGCAGGTCAATCATAGTTAATTAATTAACCATTTATAGCCTTAAAGTATTAGTATTTGAAAATGTAAATGTAAATTGTATATATATTTAGTTGTTGCATGTAAATCCTGAAGAGTATTTACTGCGTTTAAATAAAGTCATCTATCTATCCATCTATCTATATTTCCAATGGTAAATTTTTTTACGCGAGACGGCTCAGCTACTGGTACAATAGTCGAACCTTCAATTTGAAAGCTAGTAGTGTCCAAGACAGGGTCGTCCAAGCGTTCGGGGAGAAGCTCGTCCATTTCAACAAACTTGTGAGACAAAATTTTTGAAACTAATTTTAGTGGGACTGGGGCACGACGGGGGCCCAAGCTGAAGGCGCTTTCAGGACAAAGATTAGGGACAGGTCAGGTGGAAAGGTTGGGAGCACGAAGGATTGGGTTATCCGTAGTCAGGTTAGAGTCACTAAGCGAAGATTGTGTTTGGGGAAAGGTGGAACTGGTATCTTGGACACTACCACTCATAGTATTGAGAAAAGAAGCAGCGTGAAACGTACCTTGAGCCAAAGAAACGTTACCTTGGGTTGACGCAAATGATGTAGTTGGTTGCGACGGAATGCTGTTACCCAGTTGTTTCAACTGATCGGGACGAGGAGCACAGTTGATGGTTGCCATGCTTGCCAGCGCTGTTTGGAGGCCAGAGAGAAACTCGGGGTATTGGAAAGCAGACGCCAAGTCGATGGAAGCGTCCGGTGTTGTGGATGACTGAGATTGAATTGTATCACTTGAAGTTGATGTCATAGTAGTAATAACGTGAAGTCGATGTAAATAAGTTTTAAACGATTTGTTTTGTATCACTACACTTTGCGTTCCAAGCAACTAGTGAACATATGCTGCGCGAGCGCTGCGCTTTACAACGCCCATCTCATCTCAGGCTGTCACCTAGCTTCCTGATCACGCAAGTATCGCTAGCTATCAACTTTGGTTATTATATAACCTCATCAAAATATGGAATTCAATTGCTGAAAGTACTAAGTTTCTTCCGTTAAGTAAGTTCAAGAAAAAGTATGAGGAGAAAATGATTTAAAAGTATTAAAATCAGATGTTAGGGTGGTAATGTATCGCACAGCCTTGCGATTCAATTTTAGGATCCAATGATTCAATCTTAGAATTCAATGATTTATTTTCGCGATACAGTACCGCCTCCAACATCTGATTTTTTGCTAATGTGCAAGTCAATTTCATTAATAGCTCTTGAGTGTGCAAATTCGTGTCAATCACCTCTTAATTACTTGCACTTGGCAACTCATAGCAATGAATATGGGTTCCGGTAAGAAATACACTGAAATTTGTGGATAAGCACAAACTGTAGATAATCGGAAACTGGCGAAATAGCGAGAAAAAAACGAGAAACTGTGGATTAACAAGTAGAATCTGAATAAACTACAAATTGTAGATAAGCAAACCTTACTTAACGGCCCAACCTCAATATGCATGCACAGCCTCGAGTAGCTTCAAGCAAAGTCAATAAGCATACGCCCCCCCCCCTTGCGCCCCCTTTAAAAAAAAGGTTGATGATGCACACTGGTAAACATTTGCGGCAACCGTTGAAGTTTTTCGCTCTCGTTTTTAGTAACAAAACATAGCAACAAAAACTGCTCGGTTCGAACGGCGCGACCACACTGACTGGCGACTTTCCAGCAAGAAATACAGCTTTCTTTCTAAAATTTTTGTAAACTTTCTTCGCCTTGGTTTTCAGAACTAGACTCTTGCATTTTAACGTTTATGTTCAAATTTTTAACTTGTTTTGAGAAATTTTGGACTTTAATTATTGAATTTGTCATTCGTTTACTCTCCAAAAAGAGGCAGGAAATTTTAAAAGCTACAAGCGTGCATTATGGCCTCACAATGCACGTGCGTTAGCCAATCAAATTTCTCGTTATATCGCACTTATATTATAAGGATGACTAAAATCTATATTATTTACAAATCTTGATGTTTGTAAGTGATGATACAAATTATAAATAAAAGGAATACTTATTAAGTATCATATAACATATGTTTACTGACGCATTGCACGTTAACAAGCAGCAACTGTTTCTAAAATTTTATCCTTGCATCCCCTCAAATTTTTCCCTCAGATGCCCTGCTAGCTCTTGAGCCTGGCGCCACTACTGGTACAGTAAAAAAATGTTTCCGTTATTTTTTAAACATTCGAATTCAAGGGTATGGTGTTTAAAGTGCTACAAACTCCATATTTGGTTTCTCTTCTGTGAAATATTTGTGTTTTTTAAATAAAAATGATAATATTCTAAGTAGAGGAATTTTTTCAGCTAGATATAAAGGAGCACTTAAGTAAACTCAACTCTCATATACCGTTGCCTGGTTAATGTTATGGTAAAAAAGTGGTTACAACATTCTTTACCCTTATCCTAGCTGCAATCTTAAAATTCGCATGCTTGTATTGATCGTTTGTGGGTTTTGTCGTAATACTGATATGTTTTCTCACTGCTTTGCAATACTGATGCATGCTCCCAAATTTAGGGCGACATGCATAGTAATTGCTTCCATGGGATGGCTTTATAAAGCGACAATATTGTTGACTCTCCCATTCAGTCAGTTTACGGTGGTCTAAGCTTCATTACACATAGAGGATACGCAAAAATCGTCTAACTAAACTAAACTAAAAAGAGATTTTAAAAGTTGACCTGTTTTTTACAAAGATGTTTTTGAGGATAATCTTGATCTTCGTGCTTTTTTCCCTGTCTCTAGCAATCTGGCATCAGGCTCGTCCAAGCAACCATGAGCATGGTAGGAATCATGTCTTACATTTTCCAAAAAAGAAAACAGTTGGTTTGAATCATGCGCCAAAGTAAGTTTTAGCTTGGACTGATAGGTTTAACATTGCCACATAGATTTCCAAGTCTAAGTGAATTACTTAGGCATATATTCAATTAATCTTAGTTTTTACTGAAGGCGAAACCGTAGAAACACTCGCTCATAGTTTCCAAGTTTTCCTGGTGGTTTGCCAGTGGGTTTACCTTCATGTCTAATATTTTACGGTGTCTTAACTTTAAAATTATATTTTTTATGCTTCAAAATTTCCCGGAAAAAATCAATGTCTTCGTACTCAGTTCTGAGTTTTTCCTTTAAATTCTATGTTAAAGTGTGCTTATGCATTCTGGTTGATAGCAATAATCTTGGCAATTGTTATGCATTGTTTTTAGTGAAACTATGATTTTTTTATTAATCTTAAACCCACGACTTTGAGGCAGGACTTGAAAATGACTTTGAGGCAGGATTTTGGCAAGCCATATAACTTGCATTATTATATAGACTGCCATCGAATATTAAGCATTCTGTAATCTGATTGGCTCGCTACTACAAGAATATTAGCTCATATCCTTCTAGTAGAGAAACCAAGATGGCGGGCCGAAAGTTTTTCGATCGCAAAAATCTTGTTTTGAGCGTTTTAGCAGCCTTTTCTTGTCTAAACGTACAACACATAAACTTAGGTAAAGTTTTTGAAGGTTAGTGCTTGATTTAAATCTCACCTAAACAAGTATAAAATACAGTTTTTGTATGAATTAATACTAATTAAGTCTTCCGAAAGCTGGAAAAGATTATGATTGTTTTGAATTGCAAAAGTAACAATAACTGTGCTGAATTTTAAGGTCAACAAGCGTTTGTTTCGCCCAAAACATTTATAGTTTTTAAGAATTTGAAACTCTTGGCAAAATTTGTTCGAAACATAATTTTAAATAACGATAAGTAGTGTTTTATGCGGTATTAGCTGAAGTTGTTAGTTGTTTACATTGCTATTGCAATGTAAACAACTAACAACTTCAGCTAATACCGCATAAAGTTTATAAACTGACTAATAAGTATACTTTATTAGAATATAGCTACACTGGGTAGTTCATATACGACTCGAGTTCGTAGAATAACTGTTAAATGTTTACGAATTAATCAATTGACAACATTTGATTTTTTGATCATTTTTATGGTTCTTTATGTCTTTATTTCCTGCTCCAATTTTTTATATGCAAACATCTCTTGTAAATGTATTGACAAATACGACCATTATGCGGTGTGTTTTGTCATATTGTTTAAAGCTCACAAGATGTATATATATATATATATTGAAAAAATCTGTCGTGCCGATTAAGTAGCGAAAAGTTAAAAATCCTCAAGCAAAGAACGCCAGGTTGAAAGTGCTAGTGCTTTTAATATTTGGTATTTGCTTTGATTATTTTTTTGCATTTCTTTACAGTTTGTATTTTGGGTTGGACTAGCTGTCTATAGCCGAGCAATCAACTCGTTCACTATTCGCTCACAGACAACTCACCCTCGTTTTCTAAAATTGTTAAATAGCCAATTTGGCCGTTGCAGAACTTTAGCGGCGGCTAAAATCAAAATAGGGGGTGATACTGTTGAAATTGATCATTCCTTAATTAATCGATCGCTATTTAAAACATTGATGTTCTCAATAACGTCTTAAAAGGACCTGAAGGGGTAAAATACGAGCTGCGAATTGTTGTTTTTTGCTGGGAAAATGAGAAATGATTTTATTCACTGGAACTGGGATTTATTGGCCAAAAAACAATGGAAAATGGAAATACGAGTAAAATTTAAGCAAGAAACCCACTAAGACAATGTGATTTGTGCATAGGACAATGCGACTTTACCGTGGCGAAGCTAGAGTCAAGCTATATGGTCCTGCTCAATAAGCGGAAGCCTGGAAAATTTTGAAAATTCTGATGTCTGAAATGGTGATTTCCTGCATTTTGAGGGGAAAAAAAATAATGCGAAAAAAAAATATTTTTGACAATTCTATTATGTGAAAAGCAATAGTAACTGAGTAGTAATTTTGAAAAGTCATCACTAAAACTGCGCTTAAAAGATGTTCCAAAAAAGGCCAGTTTCGCCAATTTCAGGGCTTATGAGCATGCTTAGAAGACAAAACACACTTCAATTTAAAAAATGCAAATGAATTCGACATGGACAGCATTTAAAAGGCCTAAGTTTGATGAAAAAGAGTAAACTGGTTTTAAGGCGCCAGTTACCCACCTTCACACCTTTGCAGAAAAGCAATAGGAGTTTGGTTAGATAAGGGGACTATTATAACCTTAACTTTCATGATGAATTTCTTAAAGTGCTACTAAACCCAAAATGGGTTTTTGTTGATTCGGATAGATCGTAAAAAGTTAGTTAATAAGTTCAAGATTAGTTTTTGCCTTAAACGCTTAGTTTCGGAGATATATCGGGTCAAAGTCGGAAATTTTGCCAGTTTTTGAGAAAAAGTCGCGCCATCGATTTCGAAGCAAGAGGCCTGGGTCCGAGGAACACATTTTCGAAAACAACAAGACTTTTG
This sequence comes from Muricea muricata, assembly GCA_963855995.1. Classification (NCBI taxonomy): domain Eukaryota; kingdom Metazoa; phylum Cnidaria; class Anthozoa; order Malacalcyonacea; family Plexauridae; genus Muricea; species Muricea muricata. The sequence goes on from OY979716.1 coordinate 58,698,955, forward strand.
CATTGAGTGACACAAATGTTAGTAATGTTGTGGGATCTTCGTTTGAAAAATAACCAAACATTGTGTCGTTTATGGGTTTTCAAACACTGCTGATAAAGACAATGGTATATTCAAATGTGAGATACCTTTTTGGAAAATAATTCGTATGTAGCGGCTAAACGAAGGAAGAAATATGTGAACTTCGTCCGAGGCCAAAGAGATATATAGACGCCAACACGTTCAAAAGCACTTCACTGAAGATTGTTTTGTGTGCGGTTCTGTCACTATTGAGTAGTTCAAGACTCCAAGGCCTAAGAAAGACAGTTTGGAGCTTGTGTCTTTGCTACGTTGGACACAAATAGAGAGCAAAGTGAACGCACAAAATGCGTGAAGCGAAGAGAAGTAAGCTGATTTTGCACACTAAATAACTCGGTGTATATATTTGTGTTTATGAATCGCAAAGTCGAAAAATTAAAGTTACTGCGTATCATTTGCATGTTATATGTCATTGAGGATTCCTGATATAGATGCTAAAATGCATATACGTTTTTTTTAAATTATAATTCTACTATTGTCTTTTGTATGAAATTTAATATCTGTGTCATGTCCTGTTTATAAAGTGTCCTGAGCCACTGGTGAAAGGCAATGACGCCTACCGATGATGGAGCCTTGACATCATAACAGCATGTTAATGCAGCAACTGCAGCAATGGTGACTGATTTGCCCGTGGAACCAAAAGGAATGACAATACTAATAGAATATATTGAATTTTTTCTTGCAGAGATATGTACAAATTGGTAATTGCAGAAAACATCCATACCACTGCCACAAAGAATATGGACAATATCCTTCCTTTCCCCCTGACATCCAAAAACAGTTCAACACTTCATCAAAACCTAGAAATATTCCCCTTGATATTTAAGCATGCATCGTTAATTATAACAGTTTAAGATACATTTCTCAATCTATAAATTTTCACCCCTCCCTCCACCAGACATCTCAAAACAGTTTTTCTGCCTCTTCCCCTGGGTATCATAAATCTCCTCTGTGGAGGTATATGTATCTTTTCTGGAATGACCCAATATGCTCTTAGGGAAAAATGTTTTGAATCTAATAAATAGCACAGCAATCAGGTGTGAAAAAAGCAGAAATTAGTTATATAAAGTTCTTAAAAATAGTTCTGATATTTAGTAAAAAAAAATAACATAGACAATGCAGATACTAGTTAAATCTATAGTATTTATGTTGAAGCATGCAAATATTTATCAGTTTAGTTTTATGTAAACAGCACAAAACTAAACTGATATTTCATGTTCACCATGCAAACATACATAGAGCTTAATGCAAAAAGTTGTTCCAGAAAACATCTAAACTATTGTTTATAAACATATCAATTGTTATGGGAACTTATTGTTCATCATGTAAGATACTGTAAATGGGTTGGGGGCTTGAGGCCTTAATTTCTAACATTTGATCCTCAATGATGAGCCAACATAAATGCTGTTTTGGGACCTTGTTGCATATTTTTATATGTATGTTTGGCATGTTGATCATGTATACCTGTACACTAAATGGTCCATGATCTAAAAAGGTCAATAAGCACTTCTCCCACAACACAATTTGATATTTAGTTACTGCCTGTCATCACTTGTTTCTAATTTTTCATAGCCAGTGAACCATTTGTCTTTGATCTCATAGGTTGATTGGATAATATTGTATGTACAAGCAGGTAGCAGGATCCTCTTGTTTTTCAGCTGGCCATGTACCATACAAGTAAATTGCCTGTAGGCAACAACTCCCAGAAAACTAAATGAAAAATATTTATGTTATACTTTGTATATATATAATGTTCATTAAACCAAAGTTATGTGGGTCAATATGTTGCTTACTTTTGCTTTTCACCATACTGGCTGTAGCGTTGACCATTGCAAGTTTTAAAATTGTCAGCTGCATGTTCTAATCACAATTAATTATAAGAAGTAGCAGGAGATCAGGGATAATCTATAATGCATTTCAGTGATGCTTCCTTATTTTGTTCCCCTGAATCTGACCAAACGCTTCCCATGAATTTGATGCAGTTATCAATTTCTCGGCAACAATAACATTCTTTAGCATTTTTTAACAGTCCAATTTTACAATTTCTACAGCTACACCTAAAACCCAGATGCGATATTTTACTACACACACATTAACACATTCGTATACGGTAAGTGTAAAGTCTATGTTATGTAAAATCAGTAAACTTACCATGTCATAACAGATTCGCTTTCGCCAAAACGGAGTTGTTGCAGTCTTTCCTTGTCTTTTTCTCGCCTTCGACTATACTCTTCGAGTCAAGTTTCATCTGGCATGGGTTCATCAAAATAGGCCTTCATGTCACTATTGTCGTCGTCGTCCATGTTGCTTCACGATCGGCTTCAATGCTGCTTTTCTCGCTTTCTTTGGCATATTAAATGGAGCATCGCTGTAAACACTTGAATCAGATTGTAAGCTGGACATTTTTCTCTTACTTTTGACTTTTTGTTAGTATTTTCTCGGTTTGTCTTAGCAAAATTAGTCGAACTGTAATGTTTTTCTCTAGTAATTGAAACACGAGCGTTCCACGGATCCAGTCCCCCAGCGTGCGCGACGTTTTTCCAAAATTTCCGACTTTGTCCCGTTATATCTCCGAAACTAAGCGTTTAACGCAAAAACTAATCTTGAACTTATTAACTAACTTTTTACGATATATCCGAATCATCAAAAGCCCATTTGGGGTTTAGTAGCACTTTAAAGATAGGTTACAGTCGCATCTGCGCATGCGCTAGCTTTGTTTACGTTTTTTGTTTTGATCAGCTTTAATTGTATAAAATGAAGTACTAAAGTTCGTCGGTATAACAATGCAATATAATTTTACCAACAAGGAGCGAAGGAGTGCAGCAACAGCGAAGCGTTTCTGTTTTTGTCCAAAGCCATTTTTTTAATCTAAAGCAATCTAGAGCAGCGATTTCGGCGAACCGAAATACCGAATGTGCGAGTTTGAATCATTTTTGTATTTAAAGTGGATTTTAATGCCTTAATGGTTTTGGAAGTGTTTATTTGTTCTTTATGATGAAGATTTTTATTGCGGGACCCTCAACAATCCACATTGCCAGGCAGACAGAGTTGTGTTGTCGAACGTTACGGCAGTCTTTCGAGAGAACTTGTTCGTTGGACGATTTCGAGGCAAGCGCTATAGCCGCTATTGAGAATGCTGCTGCGGTCTCAAACTTGGACAATATTGCATTGTGCTTTTGTCGTGGCCACTGTCTTCGGGAGAAAGAAACAACTTTTGTTTTAGCGCGTGCCATGAAGGGGATTTCGGGCAATACATGAACAACAGAAAAGTGCATGAAGATACGGACAGCGGTGATACAGATCATACAGTAAGATCATTTTGGAATCGTTTTATAGATCTTTACATTACTATGTTTTTGAACTTTATGGGAGCGTGTAAAGGTGTTAACAATGTTGACAAGTTTACCTACCATATTGCATACCTTATTACTAAGAAACTCTAAACTCTCAAGCTCCTGTCCTAGCTGATCAAAAAATTAAATACATCAAATTTGTAGTCAGGCTCTATTATATTGTAAAATATGAGAAAGAGGTACAACTCTCACTAAAATATAAATTAAATCTCTTATAGTCACTATTACTTATTTGACATTATTACTATTTATTAGTAGTGTTGTCAGTAGTGTTTATTAGTAAACTATAGTAGTGTAATCTAGAATTCAGATTTTTTCGTAGACATGGGGTCTGCTGTCTATTTGCTGACTGTGGAGCATCACCAATGGGAGGTGGTGAATTGGGTAGCTGAGCTGATATTCCCTCAACATAACTGTCACTGTCTTCTTCACTGGTTACAATCAAGTTTTTTCACCAACAGGACAATGAACAGATCTTATTTAATACATGTGTCGCATCACAGTCACAGCAAAATAGAAACATGACACAACAACTTCCTGTTAAATTACCTATCAGAATGCTATATCTTATTCGTGAGGATTCTGATTGGTCAATAAACAGAAAGTTTTGAATATTGTAATAAACTTTTCTAAAAATATTGAGGAATTGATCAGAGGAGCTGCTAAATTTGAGCAAATGAATTGGTCAGATATTTTTGGAACACTTATATTGCTGCGACTGTAAACTGTGTCATACAAAGCAAGTTAACCAAGAATAGTATTTTTTTCTTTGGGAAACATACACTAAGGTTATTTTGCAAACAAATTAATTCATAGTTTTCACATATTGGTATTCATCAATTAATACAGCAATGTAGTAGGAATGGAAAAGCACCATTCCTCCTACAAATATTCAATCATTCAAGGAGTGTCCTCTTTCTTTGTTTCATCACTACCCTCGCTACAAGTTAGTGTCTCCTCTTCTTCGTACACTAAAGGTCTGAAATAAAAATATAAAAATGTCAGTAACACTGAACATTTGCAATTGAAGTAGTAGAGTATCATAGGCATGTGGGGGGAATGTCCAAACAGGTAGCCATTTGTTTCACAAAAGGGCAGGAAGTTGGTCAACTGATTTTTTCAAGTCAAATGGCTGGGTGTTCATGTATGTCCAGGGACATATGAGGCTTTGGATAGTGCTTTGTCCTTACCATGCATATGACAGGCTCTTAAACCAGGAATCCTAGACATAACTAATTTCTCCTATTACTCCTAACATGTAACTTTGTTTTATTGCCAACGACCCACAGGTTAAAGGTATTTGAATATTTGATAAGTGATACATCGTCACATTATATGGACATCCCTATATAGTATGATACATATATTGATAAAAACAGTTGATTTGTGAGAAGATAATAGTCGAATTTGAATTTGCCTTCTGACTCTCGCTGTTTGTGATTGGATACAAAAGAAGTTGCCACATTGGCTGCTTTGGGCGATCGTATATATTTCCTATTCCAAAATTGTGTCCAGATATTATTTGTCCTCAAATTTATAACTGTTTTATGTTGGACAAACATGTGCGGTTTCATATTTCAAAGCCATAAATACGACACATGAAAAGTTTAACATATAAAAAAGCCTCGATTATTTTATACTGATTTTACACACCATGAGAGCGAAGACGTTAGTAAACCCTCGGGTAAACGTTCGGGCGACAATCGACGTTTAGTTGTTGTAAAGGTGACAGATATAAAAATAAAAAATACAACCGGCAAATTCGCGTCTTGAGAGTATAGAACTTCTCAAAAACATTGCTACAAAGAAATAGAAGACATATTCACTTACTTGGTGATGGTATCAATATGTGGCTTCACTTCCGAGCCATGAAATTGTAGCCTCAACTGATGTCTCGACTGTCTCATGAATATTACTAGTCTGTGTAAGCAAGTGTCTGAATGAAAAGACGCAAACATATCAGGAAACGTTATAGTTCGTTACCATATAAAATTGGCAACTTTCATGTATTGTTAATTAATCAAGTTCTTACCACAAAGCCTGTTTTGTCGCTTTTGGGGCTTCTGTAGCGTCGAACGAATCTAACAATATTTGCGCAACATCCGCATCTGTTTCCAGAGCGTGCTTGTCTTTAAATTCCCGCCATCGAGGAAACAATTCATATAAGTAGATTCTAGACGACCCTCTTTTGGCATAGTAATCCTTTCTGCATGCAGTTTAAGCACGATTTGCGCTCGAACTCGCAGGATTTGAGCTTGAAGCTTCGCTATCGCTCCTCTTAGATAAAATTTCCGCAATGAATAATAATTAGTTATGGTGCAATGCTAGAAGACTGGGGAGAATGTTATTGTTTGTAGGTGCCGGAAGTAAACAAAGAATGGAAAACTGGTGCATGCGCAGATGCGACTGTAACCTATCTTTAAGAATTTCTGCGCAACGTATTGAAAATATAAGAAAATATGTCAAATTGAGCAAATGTGTTTTCTTTTTAAAAAATATACGCGTAAAAAAATTCATTATTTGAAATTTTGGATGCCGTGCTCAGCAGGACAAGCAGGACATCTGGCTTCACCACTGCCCGATTTGATGAAGCTAATGGTGGAAAAACTGAAGAGCTATCTAAGCACAATCAACGGTTGGGACGATATCGAAGCTCTTTGCTAAATGACAACTCTTAAGAAGAAGCATTTAATTCCTTCATACAAATGTGCGTGCTTTGTGGCAAATCTGCAGTTTGTCGGTGTACAGATTCTGGACACCTGCGATCAGGCTGATTCTACCTTGATTACTTTACAGGCAGAAATTGCAATTTAATTCACTAATAAACAATGTTCTAAATTTTAGAATTCTCACTTGCTATAAACTCTTGCTATGTATCGGTTATATATTAGTCAATAGTGTGAAATGGATTTGACATCGTCAGTGGAAAAATGGAAGTTGGATGTGTCGTGCGATAAAAGCAATTTAGAACGTATGAAACGTGTGTAAAACAGCCCTAATCAAAGAGTTAAGCATCGCGTAATTATCTATTTTATAGTGAGTTAAGACAATTGAGAAGTCAACTATTCGGCCTTGTGAAAGAAATCCATACAAATACTTCAAACATTTGCAAATCGAACTATGCTACGCGTAAGTACTGGAGTCGTTTGAACGAGAGATTAATAACGCTATCTACCGGATAGTGATAAAGCACTTCTGTCAGTGTTTTAAATAGCACATATAAACACACGCAATTAGCCTCTGATCAAAGTTTTTTACTTTATGTTGGCCATTTGTTTTGAATTAGCGTAGATTATTTTACAGGGTGTGTAAAAAACCCCTGAACAAATTTGAAATTGGTCACAACCTCGCGAAGCGGCTTGAAATATGAAGATTTTATAAATATAGATTCCTTAGATACTTGTATTATAGAATGAACGAAAAAAAATTCTGAAACTTAAATGTTTACAGCCCAGCGGTGCGTACATTCGAACACATTAGAAATGGCTTGCGCACGAAATTGGAAGGCTTAAAAGTAATTTTGAGACGTTATGTATAAAATTTGTGAGGTGTTTTATTACTGTGCAAAATTTCAAACTTCAAAACGCCACGTGGACTTGTATTTTTTTTTTAACATTAAGGCGTTTTGTGAAGTAGAGAGCGATTTCAGATTTTTTCTCTTTTTTTATACACCCTGTGTCTAAATTGTGAAAATTCAAAAAGTATCGTTTTTACCCATGAAAATACTCATTTCCATTCTTTTACTAAAAAGGCTGTTTTTCCTCTAGTTACGAGTTTCCATTCTGACTGAAATATCGTGATAATCCCAATGCGGGGCCTTTCTCTGGATTCGTTGTATGAATGTTAATTACCCTTCGTAATAGTCAGTTTTGAGAAAGTCAAAATAATTTCTTATAAGAGGTGTCTTTAAATACAATGCCAATTTAACACTGTTAAGGATTTTTTATATCATCAGATAACCTTGACATCTTATTTTTTTGTTTAGTCACCGCTCAGCAGAAGAGGGCATGCAGTTGTTTTAATATGTTTAGCTTCATGAACGGAGGAAATGGTATGTGCTAAGAGCATGGCCGGGACTAGCCTGTTGGTATATGAGGATTCAAAAGTCTTATTATATAACTTTTCTCACTATAGGAAATCCCTTGTCAATGGCTAATCCATCGTAAGTATTGCGATTCAATTTAAACACCCTCCTTAATATGCCAACATGAACTTTAAAGCTCACAAATTTATGTTAATAGCACCAACTCTTTGACTATGAGTCTTTTTGGTGTTTGGCCACAGACAATCAAAGGAATGGACTAGAAACACGAGTTGAAAGGCTTTTTCCCAGAGCGTCACGATTCCTCCACAGGGGATCGCATAAAATTATGCATAAAATCACTAAAATCGCTGGCAGAAATCAAATTTTAATATTTCCTTAAAAAATTATTATAGCATGAAAAAGGGTAAATACCGACCTAAAATGATTGGGTTTGTGATTGGTCATTCTTTATGATTCGTTCTTTGCCAAACCAATTTCGATAGTTTATTGCCTTTCATTGTCTCAACCAACCACTCGCAACAAAGCTTGTTAGCATAGATTGGTGGCGACTCATAAAAAACTATGTTCAATTGAATACAATTATTGTATATTTTACATGGATTGATGTTTTTGTTGAAATATAAGTAGCATTGTATTTCACTCACCCCCGCCCTCGCTAAAAAGCGATTTCAGCGATATTGACAATTTAGTTTGTTTGTTTATCGCTGAGCAGTCGAAGCTTCAAAATAATTTGAAAATCACGCGCAATTGTCACGGAAGTTCCTCGTGGGCTACCACACAAAAATACAAGAATTGCATGATACTACTCCTGCTCGGCGATAAAAAAGAAAACAAGATGGCAATATGGCTAAAATATTGTGTTGGGGGGGGGGGGGGAGTGAAATACAATGCCTTAAATTTTAACAAAGCAATGTCAATCCTTGCGAAATACACAATAATTCCATGCAATTGAACAAAGTTTTGCATACAATAATAATTTTTTTTAGAAAACAGAGAAATTAAATTTCAGCTAGCGATTTTAGTGATTTTATGCACAATTAGCTGCTGACCTGGCATTTTGCTTGGTAATTTTGTGGTAAAATATTATAGGTAGACATATGTTTTGCTTCTAATGTCCTGGAATACATTAAGAGTAAAGTTAGACAGTTCCAATGTAAAGCGCATCAGATCTTTAATAACCCTTTTCATAACCCATAAAACTAACAGTTATATATGCCTTTCCCACCAATTATCGGGATGGCCACGCTAATTGGGCACACCGTATACCTGCATGAGTTAGCTATTGACATAATTTAGAGTTAAGCACAGTGTACTTCTATCGAATGTATTTTAATTTGTAGTTAAACAGGCTATCTTACACAGGTATAATTGGTAATTTGAACATAATTGCGAGAGCCATTTTGTTTTAATACCTTGCAGAAGTTTATTTCTCTGGGTATTTTAATAAAGAAAGTTAGGTAAATAAGCTCCTAAATGATTCTTCCACCCCCGACGTTCCCCTAGATGTCCTAGAAAGATTTCGACTGCGCGAAATTCTGTACCTCAGTTACCCTACTTTATCTTACATAAATATTCTCGCACTGAATTAAGATACGCAAAAGTTTGGCGACAACTAAGTCAAGCTGGAGGGCCAAGAACTGCATGCAACATCAGAGATCCAAATAGTATGTATTCAACGTACTCTAAATTGTTACCTTGAATTGTTATCTCACTCTAAATTGTTACCAACTTGTTAATAATTGCTCGCATCGTCCGCTTCACACATATTATCTGAGACAAAAAGGACAGAGAAAACCCATGCTAAACAGTGCTAAATTTCTGATAATTGGTGTATTTTGCAGGTCCTCCTCAGCTGCATCATATATGCTTATGTTTGACTGGGCAGTAACTGATCCGCTAATTGGTTTCTAGCATACATTGAATTATTCCTTTGAACTTCAATGTAAAACAGTAGAAAAAATATCCACGCAAATGAACTCAAGGTTTGAAACTATTTCAATAAAGTGCATTTATAAATCAATAAATTTTAGTGTATTTATCCATAGGAGCCTAATCGCAGGGGACAAAAACTGCATATAATATCTGCTGAAAATACAGAGCTTCAAACGTTTCCTTGCATGATTGCGACTAGCATTGTGGTTCAGACAATCCAATATCCGTCCACTTTTCTTCATAAATTCGCTTCACTTTTTTACAAAGTCGCTCCATTCTTTTACAAATTTGCCTCACTTTTTTACAAAGCTGCCTCACTTTTTTCATAAAGTAAAAGCAAATTCCGGAAAAGAACATCTCGAGGATCCAAGATATGCTTCAAAACAAGACGTAGGTTGAACCTGTAAATTTTCGACTTTATTTAAAAGCCATCATCAGGCAGAATAAAATACGATACTTTACAACTTAGATATATACAACGTAAAGACAAAGCGTTTGACATGCGTCCGGAAGTACGGCTGATACACGATGTTTATATTACAAAAGAAGGACCCGACAAGTAAAGAACGTTAGAATAGTTAGGTAAAATGTTGTAGTTCTTTACTGGACTTAAGTCCATGTTGTCATTATGTTGTGTTTAATAACTGGTGCTTCAAGAAAAGCAAGAATGTTGTAGTTGCTAGGTTTTGTTGAGTGGATTATTTTGTAGTTATTGAGAACAAGGATCTCAATAGGAGAAAGGTTGTCAGATGGCAGAGGAAGATCATTGATTAGTGAGAACTGGTTTTGTAAAGAAGCCAAGTATTGTGCGCGTTCATACTAAAAAATGTTGGCCCACTGCTCTGGAAGAAAGCCTGGTAGGATCTTTAAAAGCGTTCTTTTAAACGTACAGAAAGGCTTCTTTGTGTCATGCCGATAACTATGTGTTTTGCCATAACCTGGGCAAGCGACATCATGTACAACATTACTGCGAGATAAAGGAGGAAGTTTGTCATTGTTGGAACAAAATATGAAATTTTTTTGGTGTCATAAATAGCGATAAATCTAATCGGCTTAGAAAGAAATCTTTGTACTTTGTTCAAACATGATTTTAAAAGGAAATCACCACGGCTACCGAGATAAGCAATGTGAATGCAAATTTTAGGCAAATTATCATCTGTGTCTTGGTTGACTGCAACAGAGGTAGAGCTATCAGAATATTTAGTTTTAAGTTTTTTCATCAAAAGGGTTTTAAAGCTCTTGGAATAACCATTCCGAGACATGAAGGATTGATAATTTCAATTTCGTTGTTTAAAAGGGTTTTTGTACTACAAATTTCAAAAGCACGGTGGTAAAGAGACTTTACCTATGTAGTTTTCAGATAGAAAGGCTCAAAACTTAAGAAATGTGAATATTGACGTGTGTGAGTTTTCTTGCGGTAAATATTAGTATCATCAAACGATACTTTAATGTCTAGAAAATGAACTATACCTTCTGAAAAAGTATCAACTGTAAATTTAAGGTTAGAATCGAAACTATTAAATTTAGCTAAGACAGCGGAAATATTGGAAGGCTTGATCAAAACAAGAGTATCGTCAACGCAACGTTTGTAGAATTTTATAATACCATCAGCAATTAATTCGTAAACTATAAGTCGCTCAAATTCCGCCGGGATTATATTAGCTAGCACAGGTCCTAATGATGAACCCATAGAAACGTCACCTTTTGGACATAAATTTGATCGTCGAAAAAAAGGTAGTTTTGCTACAACAATCTAAAATAAGTTGTTTTAAAATGCGTTGTTTAAAAGTGGTAGTAATTAATTCATGGCGTTTCTATGGGTTCATCATTAGGATCTGTGCTAGCTAATATAATCCTAACAGAATTTGAACGACTTATAGTTTCCGAATTAATTGCTGATGGTATTATAAATTTCTACAAACGTTACGTTGACGATACTCTTGTTTTGATCAAGCTTTCCAATAATTCCGCTGTCTTAGCCAAATCAAGTAGTTTCGACCCCAACCTTAAATTTACAGTTGATATACTTTTTCAGAAGGTATAGCTCATTTTCTAGACATTAAAGTTTCGTTTGATAATACTGATATTTACCGTAAGGACAGTCACACAGGCCAATATTCGCATTTCTTAAGTTTTGAGCCTTTCTATCTGAAAACTACATGTAGGTAAAATTCCTTTGCCACCATGCTTTTAAAATTTGCAGTACTAATTAAAACCCTTTTAAACAAACAAATTGAAATTATCAAATCTTTCATGTCTTGGAATGATTATCTAAAAAGCATTCAAAACTTTTTTATGGAAAAAACTTAAAACTAAATATTCTAATGGATCTGCTTCTGTTGCAGTCAACCAGGACACAGATAATAATTTGCCTAAAATTTGGTCTCGCATGCCTTATCTCGGTAGCCGCGGTGGATTCCTTTTAAAATCATGTCTGAACAAAGTACAAAGATTTCTTTCTAAGCCGGTTAAATTTATCGCTATTTATGACACTAAAAAACTTTCATATTTTGTTTCCAACAAGGACAAACTTCATCGTTTATCTCGCAGTAATGTTGTATATGAGGTCGCTTGCCTAGGTTGTAGCAAAACATACAGGGTGTCCCAAAAAACCCCCAAAAACTATTGAAAATGATCTATTGTTAGAATTTCAATGCCTAGCACTTAATTGAACCCACGAGTGGATAAACAATTGACATAACCGTCATAATTAATAGTAATACTCAGTGTTAACCATTTTTATGCCGGACAAAAAAACTAAGCCTACGAGTGCATATTAAAAATGCAATCAAATTTTATGCATGGGCTATTTTAGCCTATTCAATTTGGTTTTTATCAATATTACCTACAGGTATAAGTTGTTTCAGCCGAGAAAATGACGACATCAGACAAACTAACAAGATAGTTTTTAATGTATTTATTGGTTCAATAAAGGAAGTTAATGTCGAACAGGGATCGCTGCTTAGTCGTGTTACTGAGGATTGCGTACCGGATTTTGTAGCCCCCTAGGTCAGTATAAATATCACTTACCCTGCGCCTAGCCAGTCGCTAACTGTTCGTTCGCTGCTATGCATCGCTCAGCAAGGTCCTCACGTACTCGCGTTTCAAGTTCACCGTCTTCTGTCCCTGAAGTTGCAATGGCCTCGCCTACGTCGCCTTCACAGGCGGCCTCCAGTTCGTTGGTTCCAACCGTCATTACGTCGTCTGTGTCAACTCCACAGCTTGTCGCTTCGACGCTCGCTTCGACTAGTTCAGCTTTGCCGTCGCATCTTTACGCCTCAAGCCTGCTCGCTTCCCCCATCTCTCCGGCTCGAGTGCCATCTCCATCGTTGGCTCCTGCCTTACCAGCAATGGCCGTTCCACGTCAACGTCAACCCGGACCAACGTCAAATTTTCACTCGGGGAACTTTCCGCAACCCCTGTCAGCTCAGGTGCCCTCGATGGGTCCATATGTTGGTTCATCGTCAAATCCTCCTCTAGTACCCCAGTGGCCCGCTACAACTCCAGGATTTCAGCCTTACAGTGCATCCTTTCCTCCAGGACAAACACCACAAGTTTTCATTCCAGATACGCCATCTTTGTTTACTAGTAACTACCCGGTCGCCGGTCCTGGTAACGTTCTTCCGGCGTCGTTTGCCCCAGGTTATCTGTCCTCCGCTAGCGCTTCGGCGTTTCCAGCTGCTAATTTCCCCCCCCTCCCTTTGTTGTCGGTCCGGGCATCCCCGCCCCCCCCCCCCCGTCGCTCCCAAGATAGTTGCTGCGATAGTCTCCGGGGAATTTATTGAATTACCCTCGCTCTTGGAAGACCACATCGAAGCCGAACCTCCGTGTTTTACACTCGTTGCCGACCAGCTCATCATTCGGCCGACCAAACGGCGCAAAGCAATTACGGACATTCTTTCTTGGATGCAAGCATTCGCAGTTTACACGCTCGTTGTGACAGCCTATTACCCTACTCGGGTGACCGATTTCCTGAAATACCAGTTGTTGATCATGCGTACAGCCCAGCAATTTTCCGGTTCTGCTTGGCTAGCTTACGATCGTGCCTTTCGTCGGCGAGCCGCAGCTTACAAACTCACTGACTGGTCTCACCTGAACTCCGAATTGTTTCATTTTTATATCTCGGGCTGCGTCTCTGTCGAAAATCCCACAGCCACTCTACCTGTCCAGTCCGTCTCTCCGACAAAGCCGTCTCGCCCCGCTTACGTCGTTGAAGCGTCGGGTACTCCGTCGTCGTCCACGCTTTGCCACTCCTGGAACGCCGGTCGTTGCTCCTCCCAATTCTTACGTTGTCGTTTTCGCCACTCGTGTGACTTTCCGGGATGTTCCGCTTTGTATCGTCGTGTAGTGGCGCATCGGAAGGCCGCGAAATCACCAGCTCCCGAACCGCCGTTTAAACGGCGTCGGTCTTCGGACGTATAGTGCGTAGTGGACGCTTAGTTATTTACGTTACAGTTTTTTTTTGTTGTGTGTTTGCCCGTGTTCCATATTACGTACCACGGATAGCTCCTAACTGTGCTTGCATTATCGTAGTTTATTTCTGTTAACTGTAATCAATCTGGTACCTGTGTGCGACAGCGTGATGGATCATACCACTGTGAATCTCTATTTTTTGCAATCATATATTTTTTCCTTTTAGCGTGTCTTTACTTGCGATCCTGCGCGTTTTTGTTTGTTGTTTCGTTTTCTTGTTCCTCACTTGTAGGGTCGTTCACTGGCTTCAACGTTGCACCACTGTCACCCGTTCACCGCGTTTCTTCTCCTCAGCTGGTGGCATTTCAGCAAGAACTGGCTCATCACCCTGACCGCGCCAAAGTTCAATACGTTCTGGACGGCATCGCTCACGGTTTCTCCTTAGGTTTTGATCCATCTCGGGTTGCTCTACGGTCGTCTCTTCGCAATATGCGCTCCGCCACCGACCATCCTCACGTCATTGACGAGTATTTGGCCACCGAAATCGCCAAAAGCCGCGTGGCTGGCCCGTTCGCCACCCCTCCTTTTCCCAACCTCCATTGCAGCCCGTTCGGAGTGATTCCCAAGAAAGGTCAGCCCGGAAAATGGCGAATTATCTTGGATTTATCTTCTCCCACTCAGCACAGTGTCAACGACGGTATACCTAAAGACCTCCTCCTCCGGTGTTCATTTTTCTTGGCATCGAGCTCAATTCCCTCACTCAGACGGCTCGCTTACCCCACGACAAGTTAATCAGCACTTTGGAGCTACTTTATCAGTGGGCATACAAGAAGTGGTGTACGCGTACAGAACTGGAGTCGTTAATTGGTTCCCTTCATCACGGCACTAAGGTGGTTCCGCCTGGTCGCACCTTTCTCCGCCGCATAACCGACCTGTTGTGCGCCTTTCGGTCACCGTCTCATCCTATTCGCCTTAACTGTGAATTCCGCCGCGATCTGGCCTGGTGGCTGGAGTTTCTACAATCCTGGAATGGAGTCAGTTTCTTTCGCATGCCGTCGATTTGTTCCTTTCCCGATCTATTTGTCGCCTCAGATTCCTCTGGAAGCCTCGGTTTTGGTGCAATCTGGCACAACGCGTGGCTGGCGGGATCTTGGCCAACGTCGGTGCCGGCCGCCAATATCACGGCGTTGGAGTTATTTCCCATCGTGGTCGCGGCGCACGTTTGGGGGTATCAATGGGCACGCTTACAAGTTGAGTTCCTTTGCGACAACCATGCCGTCGTTGCCATCATCAACTCTGGTTCCTCACGTGACCCCTTGTCCATGCATCTCATGCGCCGCCTGGTTCTTGTTGCTTGCCAATTCCATTTCTCGATCTCCGCTCGCCATGTCCCCGGTCGTCACAACGCTGCCACTGATTCGCTTTCTTGTAATCACTTTCAGGAATTCCGCAGGCTTCATCCCACTGCCGCCCCGAACCCCACCCTCGTCCCTCCAGTTCTCGTGTCGGCGTTGCTCGCCGTGAGCTAGAGTCGCAGTGTTTAGCCTTTTTATGCCAGGCTTTAGCTACCTCGTCTCGCCGTACGTATGTTGTTTCCGTCATCTCCCGTTCCTACGTCTGAATTTCAACTGATGATGTTTGTTTCTTGGTTAGCCCAGTCCCTCTCCCCGGCCAGCATTGACGTCTATTTGGCAGCCGTTCGTTCTTATCATATTGACTGGGGTTACAGCGACCCAACGCAAAATAAACTCTGCCGAGACTCCGCCGAGGTCTGCAAGGCATCCATTGTTCTCATGGGGCGGCCCGCCCCCTCGGCGCCCGATAACCCGCGACATCTTGTGCTCCATTCACCGTATTCTCTCGCTTCCTAATTCTGGTTTTGATTCACTAATGTTTTGGTCGGCGTGCTCTTTGGCGTTTTTTGGCTTCCTACGAGTGAGCGAGTTTACGCCCTCCCCCCCCCCCCCCTTCGATCCCGCTCGACATCTTGCTCCCACCAACGTCGAGTTTTTGCCGGGCGAACCTTCCCCTGGACTCCGTCTTCGCATCAAGTTCACCAAAACCGATCCGGTTGGTGCTGGGCACTTTCTCTACATCGGTGTTACCGGTACTAATTTATGCCCAGTCCTGGCTCTTCACTCCTATCTCGCCCATCGTGGTTCTCTCGCCGGCTCTTTATTCGTTTGGGCAGACTGTAGTTCGCTTACCGCCGATCAGGTCAACCATTA
Source organism: Muricea muricata (assembly GCA_963855995.1). Classification (NCBI taxonomy): domain Eukaryota; kingdom Metazoa; phylum Cnidaria; class Anthozoa; order Malacalcyonacea; family Plexauridae; genus Muricea; species Muricea muricata. The sequence continues at coordinate 58,715,001 of OY979716.1, forward strand.
TCTCCGCGTCATTCTCTCACGAGCTGGTGTCTCGGGTCCGTTTTCTTCCCACAGCTTTCGTATCGGCGCGGTGACGTCGGCAGATGCCGCTGGTCTCCCTGATCATCTCATTCAAACTTTGGGTGGTTGGACTAGTCAGGCGTATCGTCGTTATATTCGTACTGCTCCGGACACGTTTTTGAGTGTTGCCCCGCTGCTGTAGGGTTGGAGACATCTGGAGGAGGTTAACGGTAACCTACTCCAACCCCAGTAGGCGTTGGAGACTGTTTGGACAGGGTACCGTTTAGGTTCCAGATGTGTTGATGTTAGTTATGACCGAGGACAAGCCTAAAGAAGGTTCTCATCTCCGGAGCCTAGCTCGATCGCATCGCGAAGCTCGATCGCATCGCCAAAGCTCGATCGCATCGCCATGCTACCGTCTCCATCCCTACCGACATGTCAAGCTAGATCTCACAGGATAATAACCTATAACTATGCTAGCTTGACGACATGTCAAGCTAGCATAGTTATAGGTTATCATCCTGTGAGATCATTAATTTACAGGTACAATATTTCTAAGTGTAATTGCTGACACAAAAATCAGGCGCCATGACCTTCCACGTGCCCCCCTGCTCTTGCAACACAAAGCATTCTTCGCCTATGCATATCACACACTGGCCGTGAAACGAAGGCTGGCTGATCTCGTAAAACGTTGAATTCGCGGATGATTTTGGCGTAAGTCGTCAATATCGCGCGGAGGAGTTGAAAATACCTTACCTTTAATCATAGACATTCTAAGGAATGGACTGGAAACGCAAGCTAAAGTTTACGCAACATCCGTGATACGCTTTACTTTGGAACCCTGTAACTTCACTTTAAATACATTTCAGGATTACACTTCGTATTTACATATTTTAAACAAGAACAGAAATGTGAATGGAACTATCGACTTTCGAAACTTTTCACGGAGATAAACCAGGCGGAAAATCACCATTTAATGTTTCCGTAAACCTTTTTCAACAACAACAATGGCGACATTTCTGCAGTCAAAAAGAATGCAAACATACAGCGTTGGGTTTTAGCTTTGTTATATCCATAAAGAATTTTAAAAGTCGATAGTTCCATAGAGACTGCCGTTCTTGTCTAAAATGTGTAAATAGAAAGTCCTGAAGTATATTTAAAGTGAAGTTACAGGGTTCCAAAGTATAGCATATCAGGCCGTATCACGGACATCGCGTCAGCAACATTGACATTTTAGCTTGCGTTTCCAGTCCATTCTTTTGATTGTCTATGCTTTAATGTACCCCCACAAAAAAAGTCGCATGGTGTTATGTCCGGTATCGAGGTGGCCATTCAACATCATGACCTAACCCAATGACGCGATTATTCCCAAAAACATCATTCAGACGATCTCTAACTGCGATAAGGCGATGTGCAGGCGCATCTTGAGCCCACCAAAGACCCCGAAACCTTCCCTCCCAATGTTGATTATTAAAATGTTCCACGAGCTGCGGGAAAACAAATTCATTGAACATTCGGAGATTGGTAATTCCGTTTACATTCTGTTCGAAAAAGTAAGGCCCAAAAATCATCCCGTTCCCACAAAGTGCTGCCCAGACCGTAAGGTGCTTTCGAGAATTGCTTCTTTCAAAATTGAATGTAGGCGGGTGTCCTTTTGGCGCATACTGTCGTACATTCTGTGTGTTGACTTCGCCATTCATCACAAACGATGCTTCGTCTCCAATAAGTAAATTAACCAAAAAATTTTCTCGCCGACAGCGTTCGTTAAACCACACGGCGAAACGTAATCGACGGGCAAAGTCGCCTGGCAACAACTCGTGTCGTACATGTTTTCGGTATGGGTGCCATTTCATCTCATGCTTTGTAATCCGGTTGAAGCTTGAACGGGAAATTTGATTGGGGTTGCAATTGCGACGAGGACTCGCGTGAGGGTCTTGCTGGAGCAAATCTCTAACAGCATCGATATTTTCTGCAGTTCGAATGGTTCTTCTTCTACCAGAATTGCCTTTATTGAGGTTTAGACTCGTTCCGGCATTTTAGTATTTTCTTACATTTTCCAAAATTGTGCTTGGCGTAGGTGGATTGCGATCTGGAAACCTTGCTTGAAAAGCGTTTCGCACTTCAGTTGTACTGAGTGTTCTCGTATAACTTAACACAATGAAAACTCTTTGCTCGCGAGTTAGTTGAACCATTACTCTCGAAGTGATAACGGGACTAATCGGTATTCTTTTCATTTTTTCTAAGCCTGATTTGCTTTTAGACTAAACTCTTACAAATGTAAATTCCCATGAGCAAAACAAACGTACTTTACAAACATATTTTAATTTTTCAACAAGTGCTAGGGCATTCAAATTTTTAACAATACGTGATTTCAACTTATACCTGTAGGTAATGTTGATAAAAACCAAATTGAATAGGCTAAAATAGCCCCATGCATAAAATTTGATTGCATTTTTAATATGCACTCGTAGGCTTAGTTTTTTTGTCTGGCATTTTGTTAACACTGAGTATTTCTGTCAATTATGACGGTTATGTCAATTGTTTATCCACTCGTGGGTTCAACTTAGTGCTAGGCATTGAAATTCTAACAACAGATCATTTTCAATAGTTTTTGGGGTTTTTTGGGACACCCTGTATATATCGGCATGACACAAAGAAGCCTTTCTGTGCGTTTAAACGAGCATGCTACCAAGCTTTCTTCCAGTGCAGTGGGCCAACATTTTTCTGAGTGTGAACGCGCACAATACTTGGCTTCTTTACGAAACAAGTTCACACTACTCAATGATCTTCCTTTACCTTAATTCTTACAACCTTTCTCCTATGAGATCCTTGTTCTCAACAACTACAAAATACTTCACTCAACAAAAATATTACAACTACAAACTTCTTCTTTTCTTAAAACACTTCTTATTAAACACAACAAACCTTTCCTCAACACTGGACTTAAGACAAGTAAAGAACTACAACTTTTCACCTAACTATTCTAACGTTCTTCTACTTGTCGGGTCCTTTTGTAACATAAAACATTGTAAATATAGCAAATTGTTTTACTTTGATCAGCCTTACTTCCAGTCACAGTAGTATTACCCCCCCCCCCCCCCTCACCCCCGTTTAGCGGCGGAAGTTATTAGTATGCGCCGCCATATAGGAAAATGACGTCATTGCGAGGATGTGCGCACGCGAGAATGCTCGCACTGTCCCGATGCACGCGAAGATGTGCGCACTATCCCGATGCACGCGAAGACGACCCCGACGTCTGAATGGTTTTCAGTTATCCTATTAGCACTATAAAATGAGAATACTGAGTCAATGAGACCAAAACATTCAGATTGCTATGATGGAGTGTCTACACGCAAAACCGGCATCAAAAGAAGGAAAAAGGGGGTATGGCGAATGCGAAATCGTACTGATTTTGGAGCAAAATATTGTTGCAAGGTTTGTTTGCATGAATGAATACGGACACAGATTAACGGTTGGAATATTTTATTATGTAAAGTATTACGATAGAATAGAAATACTGTGTGGAGCCTTCTTTCATACACTAATTAAATATATAAACTGTATTTGAACAAAGTTTGTTCAATTCGACTTTCTTCGTTTCTGTCGTGTTGACTAGTGTTCCCGGGCTCGGATGCGGCCGTGCGTACGGGAGCGTTTGTCATTTTTTCTTCTTGCTTTGTTAAATCACTTCCCTTCTTTTCCGCACCGAGTGTGGTGGCCATTTTTATTTTCTTGGCTTCTTTTTCACCTCCAGAAGGCCGAGGTAGGTCAGTGTACGGATGCCATGACGACACCCTGGCTTGCTTAAGATAGGGTTTTCTCTCTTTCGAAGATAAGCCATGCACTTGGTAAGATGTGTACTGATATTTTTTAAATCAGGTCGGCGAAATCGTCTCGGCATGACCGCTATCGTAAATGATCCACGTTTGCATGCAAGTTGACCTTTACATGACCACAACTTTCTCAGGAGACACTTTCCTTAGCGTCCTGCATAAGAAGACTGGTGAGGGACTCCTTCACCGGCGCAAAGACTATCAAACGGGACGCTTTTTTCGCGTCCCTGTGTCCCTTGCATCAATTTGCTAATTGTTTTACTGCTAATTTTCCTTAGGGGACGTAAGGACGTGGGGACTTTATTGCGGGACATTTTTTATGTGTCCCGCGCAACGGGACACTTTTTTCGCGTCTCCGTGTCCCTTGCGTCAATTTGCTAATTGTTTGCAATGTCTGCAACTTTTCCCTAAGGGACGCAAGGACTAAAGGACTTTATTGCGGGACATTTTTCAAGCGTCCCACACAACGAGACACTCTGACGGGACACTATTTCGCGTCCTGATGTCCCGTTTTAACCAATCGTTTTCCTGAATTTGGCGTCCAACACGAAGGGACTGGTGCAGGGGAGTGGTAATTAAACTCAAACACTGATCAAACAATACACCTGTTTCAACTGTTTTATTTGGACACATGTAGTATTAATTAACGATAATGATAATGTAGTTCATTTCTTAATCCATAAGGCACGCAAGCGTTGTCTTCATCATCATCATCATCATCTTCGTTGGGGAAGTGTTGTCTGTCTTCTAACATACGTTCCAAGAGAAATTTTCTCTTTTTAACAGCTTCAACCAAAGCTTCGTCAGGATCAAGCTCATCTTCGGCAACAAATGCATCTCTGGTTTTCATTATTTTTCTATGTACAGGATCCCTTTTAAGTTGCGTCATCCATTGCAGGCGATCGATATAAACATTTCCCAACTCCTTTCGAAGCTCTGGTAAAATAGCCGCAAAGGCTTGTTTCTTCGCGTCAATTTCGTTAAATCCTTCATTTTCAAACCTTTCACAAGTTCACTGTGCTCTGTATGAAGTTCCGCCGTTGCTTCGTCCATTAATGCTCTCCAGGGGTCGGCACCCTCGTCAGAGTCGTTCGTCTGTTCGGAACTTTCGCCTTCATTACTAGCGTCGTCAGTCTCTTTGGAACTTTTGTCGTCGTCCGATGAACTGAAAATGTCTTTGCTCGAAACTGTTGATGTCTCGACTGTTAAAACAGTTGAAACAGGCGTATTGTTTGATCAGTGTTTGAGTTTAATTACCACTCCCCTGCACCAATCCCTTCGTGTTGGACGCCAAATTCAGGAAAACGATTGGTTAAAACGGGACATCAGGACGCGAAAAAGTGTCCCGTCAGAGTGTCTCGTTGTGCGGGACACATAAAAAATGTCCCGCAATAAAGTCCCCACCTCCTTGCGTCCCCTAAGGAAAATTAGTAGTAAAACAATTAGCAAATTGATGCAAGGGACACAGGGACGCGAAAAAAGCGTCCCGTTTGATAGTCTTTGCACCGGTGAAGGAGTCCCTCACCAGTCTTCTTATGCAGGACGCTAAGGAAAGTGTCTCCTGAGAGAGTTGTGGTCCTGTAAAGGTCAACTTGCATGCAAACATGGATCATTTACGATAGCGGTCATGCCGAGACGATTTCGTCGACCTGATTTAAAAAATATCAGTACACATCTTACCAAGTGCATGGCTTATCTTCGAAAGAGAGAAAACCCTATCTTAAGCAAGCCAGGGTGTCGTCATGGCATCCGTACACTGACCTACCTCGGCCTTCTGGAGGTGAAAAAGAAGCCAAGAAAATAAAAATGGCCACCACACTCGGTGCGGAAAAGAAGGGAAGTGATTTAACAAAGCAAGAAGAAAAAATGACAAACGCTCCCGTACGCACGGCCGCATATGTACATATATACATATATACATATATACATATATACATATATACCTATATACCTATATACCTATATACCTATATACCTATATACCTATATACCTATATACCTATATACCTATATACCTATATACCTATATACCTATATACCTATATACATATATACATATATACATATATACATATATACATATATACATATATTCATATATACATATATACATATATACATATATACCTATATACCTATATACCTATATACCTATATACCTATATACCTATATACCTATATACCTATATACCTATATACCTATATACCTATATACATATATACATATATACATATATACATATATACATATATACATATACATATACATATATACATATATACATATATACATATACATACAGGGTGTATAAAAAAAAAGTAGTCAATTTTGAAACGGCTCTCAACCTCGCGAAGCGGCTTAAAGTATGAAGTTTTTTATTAATGTACATTGCTTGGGTACTTACGATGTAGAATAAATGAACATATTTTGAAATTTAAATGTTTCAAACCCAGGGGTGTGCGTATTTTGAAACACATTAAAAATGGCTTGCGCACGAAATTTAAGGGCTTAAAAGTAATTTTGAGTTGGTAGGAGGAAAATATGTTAGGTGTTTTATTGCTGTGCAAAATTTCAAGAAATTTGATTGAGTTTAAGCCACTCAAAACGTCGTGCAAACGTATATTTTTTCTCAATAAGAATTGTTTTTCTGAAGAAATGTTCCAATTTCAATTAAATGTCCCTTGGGAGTTGTATGCAAATTAAGTAAATACATAAATTAAACATGCACAAAGCTAATTTTGCTAAAAATATGGAAGTTCGCGCGACGTTTTGAACGGCTTAGACTCGAGCAATTTTTTTGAAATTTTGTACAGCAATACAACACCCGACAAATTTTCCAACTACCAAGTCAAAATTACTTTTAAGCATTTAAGTTTCGTGCGCAAGGCATATTTATATTGCCGTAAAAGACAGAGCCCCCCCCCCCGGGTATTGAAGTTTTAAATTTCTTATTTTTTTTAGTTTATTCGTGATTATAAGTACCAAAACAATCTATTGAGGCGCTTCGCGAAGCAGAGAGCGATTTCAGATTTGTCTACTTTTTTTTATACACCCTGTATATACATATACATATATACATATACATATATACATATACATATACATATACATATATATATATATATATATATATATATATATATATATATATATATATATATATATATATATATATATATATATATATATATATATATATATATATATATATATACATATATATATATATATATATATACATACATATACATATACAATATATATATATATATATACATATATATACATATATACATATATATATATTTATATATTTATATATATATATATATATATATATATATATATATATATATATATATATATATATATATATATATATATATATAAATGTATAAATATATAAAAAAATGTATTTAATGTTGACAACGGTTTTCTAAAATATCAGTAGCTAATTAGTACTATTTATCCAGTCATTTACAATAACGTTAACATTTTAATGCTTACCTCACATTGAGGGAATGTTCCAAAAGTCAATATCTTAAATCTCCCACTATTTGTATCAATCAACCCAGATCAACTAAACCAAACTTTTTCACTAGAAAATTCTGTTAATAAGCTTTTATATGGTCGCCATGCGAGCCAGCAGTCTGAAGTTAGTTTGCTGAATACTTTATGTTATTTGGGCTTACATACCGGCCCCTATCAAGCCCATACTATAGCTTGATACCTAAACTTAAACCAAATAAATTTTAGGACTTTCACTTTATTTCCTTTTTTTTTTGTTTTATCCTTTTCTTAAAATAATGATTCAATTAAATAAACCTAATAAATTCCTTCTAAATGACAAACTAAGTTTTCTAATATCTCTCTTTACTTTGGATTTACCAGTACGAACCAGCACTTGTCGAACATTTCCATACTTATCTGGATAGGTTTCTTCGATTATTGCAATAGGCCATTGTTCGCGGGATGTCTTTTCATCTACCATAAGAACCAAATCATTCGGTTGCAAATTCTGTTTCTTTGTGAACCACTTTTGTCGCTCCTGAAGCAAGGGCAAGTATTCTTTCATCCATCGCCTCCAAAACAACTCTGCTAAGTGTTGTGCCTGTGTCCATCGTTTCGAGAACTGGGCAGGATTTACCCAAGTGCCCAACGGAGGCTCGTGATCTGAACGTAACAAAAGCAGCTTGTTTGGGGTTAAGGGTTCAAGGTCATTTACGGTGTTCGCTTGTCGAGTTAACGGTCGATCGTTCAAAATTCTTTCTACTTCAGCCATGAACGTCAGCAAAGCTTCATCGTTTACCGTCTGCTCGTGTAATAGCGCCTTTAAGATTCTTCGGGCAGAACGTATTAGTCTTTCTCAAACGCCTCCCATATGACTGGCGGGTGGTGAATTAAAATGCCACTCGATATACTGTTTTCGTAAACAATCTTTAATAAGTGACTGCGAGGAATTTTCTTGAAGCTTTTCAAACTCCTTTTTTAGAACGGAGTGGGTCGCCGTAAAGTTGGTTCCATTATCGCTATATACTTCTTTAGGCTGACCTCGTCGAGCGATAAATCTGCTAAATGCGCACAAGAACGATTCGGCGTCCAGCGAGTAGGCTATCTCTATATGAACTGCTCTCATGGTTAGACAGGTAAACAAGCAACCGTACCGTTTTACCAAACTTCGACCTTGACGAACCATTAGGGGACCAAAGTAGTCCACTCTGACAAATGTAAATGGTGGATTCATCGGCGTAATACGTACACTCGGAAGGGGAGCCATGACTTGCGTCCCAGGTTTAGCATTTCGCTTCTGACAGTCAACGCAATTATTAATGACACGGCGAACTTCGGTAGGCCCATGGAGGATTCAGAACATTTGTCGAATTGTCGCCAAAACTTGCGTAGGTCCCATGTGACCTTCTTGTCTGTGATAATGTTGGATGATTAGATCAGTAACGTGGTGATGTTGAGGCAAAATCATGGGGTGCTTCGCGTTGAATGATATCGTTGCTCGATCAAGGCGTCCTTCTACGCGCAGGATACCGTCAACAAGAATAGGATTCAGTTTATTCAGTTGACTTCTCTTCACAGCAAATCCCTTCAATGAAGCAAGGTTACCCCTTAATGCTTTCATAACGTCCGGAAAATGTTGTTGTTGTAAATGTCTTACGATCCATTTCGTTGCTACGCGAATCTCCGTAACCGTCAACGGGCCAGATGTAAATTCCCTTTCTCCATGTATTCGTTGATTTAGGAACAATAGGAAACGCATTAACCATGCCACACCTTTCTGCAGTCGATACCATGAAGAATAGTACTCTAAGAAATCATTCATGGTGCGATTCTGCTCATTAGCCAATATCTCATTAATCTGAGCGCCTTTTCGCCATTCTAAATCCTCGTCTGTCATTTCTTTAATCTCTTTGGGCAGGTTTGGCCACATCTCTTCTTCCTCATACAAGAATTCGGGACCATTGAGCCACACTTGTATTTTCCCCGAATCGCTTGGTTTGATTCCCCAAGAAGCGCTGTCGGCTGGATTTGAACTGGTTTCCACATATCGCCACTGCGATGGATGAGATAAACTATGTATAGCTGACAGTCTATTTGCAACAAATGTCTGAAACCTAGTCGATCTGTTACCAATGTACTGCAGCACAACAGTGGAGTCAGTCCAAAACGTGCTACTGTCGACTGGGATTTCCAACTCGCTCTCAACTTGTCGATTCAATTTCGCTGCCAAAACAGCCGCAGTTAATTCCAGTCGTGGTATTGTCACTTGCTTTGTAGGTGTAACTCTAGACTTTCCAACAAGAAACGCGACGTTTACTTTACCATTAACATCGACAAGACGCAGATACGTAACTGCCCCATAGCCCAATCTGGACGCATCAGAAAAACTGTGAAGTTGGACGCTGCATAGGTTCTCTGCCAAGTTGGTCTTGAGACATCTGGGAATTGTAACATGGGATAACTCGTGCAGAGACTCTTGCCACGTATTCCAAGCAACTAATTGCTCATCTCTGATTTCTTCATCCCAGTCGTAGTTCAGTTGACATAAACGTTGAAGTATCTGTTTGCCAAGAAGAATGAATGGCGCGGCGACGCCCAACGGATCGAACAGCGAACTGACAAATGATAACATTGCTCTTCTTGTATTCATTTCGCTTGTTTTGACAATACGGAAATGAAATGTATCTGTCTCTATATTCCAAAGAACACCAAGAGCAGTGGAGTCAGGAAACAAATCAAAATCTAGATTGACCATTAAAGGTGCACGTTCACTTGGTGGAATTGACGCCATCACTTCGCCGCTATTACTTGCCCATTTGGTTAGACGAAATCCACCCTTTGCCAGAATTTCCCGTAGTTGCGTTGCAAGTCTCTTTGCCTTTTCAACATTTGATGTGGACGTCAAGCAGTCAATAACGTAGAAATTTTTTACAACTCTTTCAACAAACTCATCTTTATGGTCCTCTGCGGTTCTTTGTAGGGCGAAACAAGCGCAACTCGGAGAAGAGGTTGCACCAAAAAAAATGTACTTGCATCATATATTCCTGCGGTACTTGAGAAAAGTCAGCGTCAGGCCACCAAAGAAACCTTAACGAACTTGTATCCTCTGGGCTTACTCGCACCTGATGAAACATAGCTTCAACGTCCGATGTCAATGCAATTGGATCTTGTCGAAATCTAAGTAAAACACCGAAGAGAGTATTGTTCAAGTCCGGTCCTTGCAGTAGCTGATCATTTAGCGATGTATTTTCGTACTTGGCTGCACAGTCAAATGCTACACTTACTTTGGTAGGCTTTTGTGGATGCCACACGGGATGATGGGGTAAATACCATACTCGACCCAACGATTCTTTGTCTTCTTTTACACACTGATTTTCTTTATCTGGAACACGAGCAGCATAACTCTTTTCAATATATTCTTCGATAACGTTCTTATACTTTTCACGCAGACCCGAATCTCTCTTCAAACGACTTTGCAACGAGACTAGTCGTCTTTCAGCCATCTTTCTGTTATTTGGTAGGGCTGGTTTTCCATCACGCCATGGTAATGCTATTTCGTAATGATTTCCAACATTCTTCACAGTTTCTTTCATGATTGACAACGCTTGTTGATCCTCCAGTGACATTTCCTTTGCCATGTAATCACTGCTCTCACTGAAGTCCATCTACATCATTCTCTCGAATTGCCTTTGTAAAGAATTATCTTGACTTTCAACAAAGTTAACTTGAAATTCATGGCTTGACTCTGATCCAGTCGGTCCCATGAGTGTCCATCCCAATGGTGTCTGTATAGCATATGGTTCTTTTCTACCGCCGCGGCGTTGATCCAACACCCAATGCGCCTCTGGAACATCACTACCGATTATTATGCCGACCGTTTCATTCGACAATTCAGGAAATTCAATACCATCAAGATGACTCCATCGGGCTACGTCAGACGCTGTCGGAATTGATCTTCTAGAAATAGGAAGTTTATCTACCGTCCATGCGCGCGTAATGTCGATTTCTTCTTGTCCCTTAAGATCTGACACAATCAATCTAACTTCTTCCCCAATTTTCTGCCTTGTTCCATCGTTGACTGTTGTCAGCGAGAATCTGGTCGGTACTCCCGTAATACCAAGTTGTTTAACAAGATCAATGTTGCAAAGAGATACATCAGAGCCATCGTCAAATAATGCATACGTTTCAATTTCTTGCGTTCGATCTATACCACGAACTTTAACGGGGATGACTCGCAAGCGCACTCCAGGACGTCCGGCCCCAGTAGCAGTACATTGAACCCCATTTTCCTCTTTATGTGCATTTGGACCTTTCTCTGCATCTTCCTGAGGTTCTTCTTTAAACGATGACTGAACTGGATGCAGCAAACTGTCATGCCGTCGACCACATTCGGCAACCAGGCACTTATCTCTTCTTTCACATTGCTTTGCGAAATGATCCTTCCCAAAACAAACATCACAAAGCTTTTCTTTTCGTACAAATTCTTTTCGAGCTTCGAATTTCTCATTTCGAAAGGAGTAACACTTTTCAAGCAAGTAACCAGGTTTCTTACAATAGTAACAACATGGACTTTTCGAATCACCTTGCACTGCAAACATTGCTCCAAGTTGCCTTTTATTTCTAAGCTTCTGGAATTTATCCTCTTGAGGTTTGGAACCGATCAACCGTCCAAATGCACTGCTTGCCAATTTTGCCTTTGTTGTGACATAATTCGTGAGGTTCTCGAAGGAAGGCACTTTACCTTTCTCCAAAAGTGTAAATGCTTCTTTTGCCCACTCTGCCTGTAAGTAACGAGGTAACCGCGAAACGATCTTCTCCAGATTACTCTGTGCATTAATCTCCGATTCACAACCCAACTGTGTTAAATTGATCTTGCAGTTCTCCATGTCTCTTGCTAGTTGTTGCAGCTTATCATATTCACCGTCTCTGATAACACCTCCCTTTGTCACTTTATTAATATAGGCACACATGATAATGTGATTTTGCCCGAATGAATTATGAAGTATTTCTTTTGCCTTTAAATATCCTTCATCTTCGGACAACATAACACAATTGCTGATCGCTTCCTTGGCAACACCTGTACAGAACTGGATAAGATAGGCCAGTCTAACTCGTGGACTCTGTTCTCTTTCTTCGATATTGGTCTTGAAATTCTCGATGAATCTAGGATAGTTAATAGGATTACCATCAAACATCAAGCAATCACGTTTTGGCATCTCAAATCCCTTTCTAATTGAGGTACCAATCGTTTCGGCGAAGAGAATCAACGACTCTTTCTCATCCGAATGGCCTTGATCCATTGGGTGTTTCGATGTGTAGTATATCTAACTTCTGATGGATTATCAGCTTGGTCCGGGTTCCAATAATTTTCCTCGTTTTGACCCATATTTGTGCCACTTGAATTCTTCTGTTTTGCCTTTCTAGGTAATTCAGCGTTCACCTTTATATCTCTATATAACGGTAAATGATCGTCCTCGTCCATGATATGAGAAGTCTTGGTCCATTCAGAAGCCTTAAACTCGTCGGTACTACGGCGTGTATTTACATGACAACTGCTTGATTTGGGTTTATCAGAAGTTGTTGATAATTTCTCAGCTTCCTCTTCTAACTTGGCTTGTTCTATATCCCTTTCAATCATCAAAAGTTCCTTTTTGCGTCTCAGCTTAGCTTGCTTTGCATCTATTTCTTGCTTGACGCGTAACAGTTCCAATTGTTGTTCAAAAACTTGCTGCTGTCGTTCAATCTCGTGTCTCTCCAAACATCGTTTCTTTTCTAATTCGGCCTTTGCTCTTTTAAAATGTGCAGAATTTACAGACGTGAAGCTCTTTGTTGAACTTGCAGAATGATCATCTTTACATGTGTGAGCTTCTTTAATCTGTACTTTTCCAACACACAAACTTTCAGACACTGCGTCTTGCGCTGAAGACTGTCGTGACGGCGACTTTGGTTGAATATACTTACCTTCATCAACATTATTCAAATCACCATAACCATGCATGTTCGGGTATGCAAATGACGTTGTCAAACGTTCGTGCTCTTTCAAACGAGACGTTGTTAATTCGCTTTGTACAGAAGCTTCTGGATTTTGATGAAAAGTCAATTCTGTTTCATTACTTGCTATCCATCCTTTTATTCTTTCAGAAAATTCATCGATTAACTTACTTACACTATCATATTCATTAGCCACTTCAAGACGATCAAACTCCTCTTCGGGCAACAAATTTTCGATGAAATCTTCACTGTACTTTGAATATTCAATAAATGTTCTATGTAACGATGCTTTCTCGAGTTCGATTGCCTCTCGATTCGTCGGGTCTCTCATTAATCCTTCTGTACGTCCCTTTATTCGATTTATAGCGCCACGATATGCAGATCGAGATGTCCTTAACATTCGAAGCTTTTCGAGACGAATACCTTCATCGCCGCTTCTGCCCACTATAACTCGCCTTGGCCGTTCGACATTATCGGGTTCAGCAACCTTCGACTCAGACTCCATTTAAGTTTGTTCCGTGTGAGAAAACTTATATAACTTCAATTCTTTCCCTCAACAGGGCATACGCGACTCGACACATACACGACACTTATCTTCGTAAAAAAAATGTAGTTAATGTCGACGACGGTTTTCTAAAATATCAGTAGCTAATTAGTACTATTTATCCAGTCATTTACAATAACGTTAACATTTTAATGCTTACCTCACATTGAGGGAATGTTCCAAAAGTTAATATCTTTAATCTCCCACTATTTATATCAATCAACCCAGATCAACTAAACCAAACTTTTTCACTAGAAAATTCTGTTAATAAGCTTTTATATGGTCGCCATGCGAGTCAGCAGTCTGAACTTAGTTTGCTGAATACTTTATGTTATTTGGGCTTATACCACGTAAATTAGTAAGTAAAGTACCAATCCAAAAGTTTTCGCACTTTCTTAAGTCATCATTGTTGCAATCAATTAACATAAACTTTAAATTGGAATACTCGCCCCCATGGACATCTATGAAGTGATTAACCACACCACATGCTCTACGTCTATATTTTATATGCGACTTGTAATTAGCCAATCGAGACTTAAAATTATGGGTAGAACCCACACCTTGCAAACTACAAGCCGCGCACTGAGCCAAGTAAACCACATTCAAAGATGTACATGTCAAGGCCTTACGAATACTAAACAACCTACCAGTCGCGGCCGAGCCAAACGACTCGCCAGGAACGAGAAAATGCTTAAAGCAATCACGTCTCTTGGCAGTACATTTAAAACAACCGCGACCCGCAGGCTCCACACAACGATAAGGATTAGATGGGGCCAGCAGCTCTTTTAAATTGGCCCCCCTACTATAGGCAACTCGGATGGAATTCTTAGGTAAAATCTCACTAGCGCGCTCATCCGTGTCAATAATACCACGATGTTTACGAATTATACTTGCTATATCCCGCACTCGAGGGTTGTATTTAGTAACGAAAACACACTTATTACCTTTGGATTTGGGTTAACTTTTTCGTGCTTCATCCCGAATCATGTTACCCACCTCCTCAAATACTCTATTGTCATGGGCACTATTATGGCCACAATCAATAAAAGGTATTGAGCGTATACTTTACTTTTTACATGAAAATCACTATCCTTCGAACATACACGCTTTAACCTCAACGCTACACCCTTGGCTATAGCTCGTATTTGGGACTTAAGATGCGATGATCTGGCAGTTAAATATACATGAGAATCAGTGGGTTTACTATATATCGTTGTTTCCAGTTTGTTGTTAACTATAGTTATAAGCAAATTTCCCCACCCATATCCATGGTAAACTGCAAATATGGGTCAAATGTGTTAAGAGCCTGGAAAAATGGATTAAGGCGTTCAACAGAACCTCGCCAAAGTACAATAGTGCCATCACGGAAATGAAACCAACATCTAAGTTCCGGATAAATAGTCCGTGCTGCTAAATATATATATATATATATATATATATATATATATATATATATATATATATATATATATATATATATATATATATATATATATATATATATATATATATATATATATATATATATATATACATATAATATATATATATATATATATATATATATATATATATATATATATATATAAAATATATATATATATAGATATATATATATATATATATTTATATATATATATATATATATATATATATATATATATATATATATATATATATATATATATATATATATATATATATATATATATATTATATGTATATATATGTATATATATGTATATATATGTGTATATATGTATAGGTTATCATATGAGAGGCGAGGTGATATCAGTTTTATCGCTCGAGAGACGATATCATATTTTGTCTCGAGAGACGATATCATATTTTGTCATAAACCTCGTTCGCTGCGCTCACTCGTGACAAAATATGATATCGTCTCTCGAGCGATAAAACTGATATCACCTCGCCTCTCATATGATAACCTATACTTATCACATACTTGTGCCTTTATCTAGAGCAAAAACCAGATTATATTTTCAAATTATTTACACTTCGAGTACATTTCAAAATGAATTCAAAATGATTGTTTAAAATACGCTAAACACGTAGAAATTACACAAACAAATCAAAAATAACTTATCTTTTAATAGCTGCAAATTTCTTTGTGTTATTTTCCTTGTATTATTTAATATTTTTATTCTTATCTCTCTATTGATCCTTCAGTCAGACGCCATCTTTGTTTTGAGCGGGACAAGAAACGATATCGGGGACAAAAAGCGATATCACGGGACATATCGTTTTTATGTTACCGTGTTATCGCCCGGATAAAGGCACAAGTATGTGATAAATATATATATATGATTCCTTCTGGCTGAAACAGACTGTAGAGGTAAATTCTTGAGTTATTGAGCTCATTCGAGTACAAAAATAGTTGTAACTGTGGTAAATTATTATATACTCTTTTTTCAAACTGTAAAAACGAAAGGAAGATTTAAAACACATACAACTTGGGTTCATGCTATCTCAGGATATAAACTTAATTTTATTTTAACATTTGTTTAGGGAACATTTTCGAAAGGTTGGTATGAAGTTGCCTTCAGAATTTAAAAAGTCGTCGGTTTGCTTATTGACAGACAAAGTCAAGTGACAAAGAACTCATGTAATAGACATTGTCTCAGTAGCAAGACTGACCAGGAAATATTTTCCGAAACAGAATTTGAAATTTAATTTCGTTGCATACGAGTAACCAAAATACGTATCTTCCTCATCGCGCTGTGGTATTAACTGCCAGTTGCGGTAGCTGTTCTGTTTATTGATGGGGGGGGGGGGGGTTTCTCCCTCCTTTAAAGTCACTATGCGCATGCTAGCTACGCACTGCAATTTATTAGTTCAAAAACAAAATAAAAATAATAAAAATATAATCTTCATAACTGGTTCCGTCCATGCTCGATGCTGATGACATACCGTACATTGACCATGACTATAAACGTCGCTTTGATTTCCATTACCTGGGTGTAAATGCAGTGCCATGCAGAATTAGCAACCCTCACCCCGGGATTGCGCCCGAGGTGGCACTTCGCATCCCTGAGATTATATTTTCAAAATCTCACATAGACAAGTATATGCAGGGCCTCTTTTAAGGATTTGTTACTGGGGGGGGGACATATTTTGCGGAGGACCATACAACCAAGCATACATACCCTATATATGTATATGTATATGTATATGTATGTATGTATGTATATATGTATGTATATATATGTATGTATATATGTATATATGTATATATGTATATATGTATATATGTATGTATATAGGTATATAGGTATATAGGTATATATATATATATATATATATATATATATATATATATATATATATATATATATATATATATATATATATATATATATATATAATGCATAAAAAGGCAAAGTGCTCAATGGAAATCCAGAGCATAATATAATATAATATATTATAAAATAAACAAGGAGTCAACAGTTGTGAATAAACATTTTTGTTACTAGTTAGTTTCGTGCCACACGTTAAAACATTAGAACATTTAAACGTTAGAACATTTTGTCTGAAGAGTACCACACATTATTAACGTGTGGCACGAAACTAACTAGTAACAAAAATGTTTATTCACAACTGTTGACTCCCTGTTTATTTTATATTATATATATAGATATATATATATATATATATATATATATATATATATATATATATATATATATATATATATATATATATATATATAAAAACCTAAAATTTTTAGATCATATGTTAAAAACTATATAAATAAGTTAAATTGATCTATGTTATTAGGTCAACTTTAAGAGATCGGCTTGATCTAATGAAAGTCAATTGTTATAACCAATATAAAAAAAGGTTAAAATAACCTATTGCTACTTAAGTAACTGTGATTGGATGTAATCAGTATGGGATGTTTTTACCTGTTATTTTAGATATACAAGCTGTATCAAAAATAGTAGACAAATCTGAAATCGCTCTCTGTTTCGTGAAGCGCCTCAATGCGCGAAGTCTTTTTTATCAAAATACATTGTTTTGGTACGTATAATCTGCAATAAACCGCAAAAATGAGAAATTTAAAACTTAAATTCCTGTGGAGGTTGTGTCTTTTACGACAAGTGAAATACCCCTTGTGCGCAAAACGTAAATGCTTAAAAGTAATTTTAACTTGGTAGATGGAGAGTTTGTCGAGTGGTGTATTGGTGTACAAAATTTTAGAAAATTTTTATACAACTTCTAGGGGACGTTTACATAAAATTGTAACATTTCTTTAGAAAAAATATACGTTCGCTCGACGTTTTGCAGGGCTTAAACTCAATCAAATTTCTTAAAATTTTGAACAGCAATAAAAAACCTAAACTATTTTTTACCTAATAACTCAAAATTACTTTTAACCATTCAAATTTCGCACGCAAGCCATTTTTAATGTGTTCAAAAGTATGCACACCCCTTGGTTTGAAATATTTGAGTCTCAAAATATTTTCATTTATTCTACACCGTAGGTACTTAAGCAAGGTATATTAATAAAAACTTCATACTTGAAGTACACCTTCTCACTCTTATGTTATAGTACATAAACATAATTATACTAGGCATATAATTACCAATGTTAGCAGTTAAGTAGAACAAAAAGCCTCAATAATTCATTCATGTTTGCACTATAATACAATAATATCACTCCGCCTGATTTAACGTACAGGTATGGCGCAGAGCAACAAAGTAAAGTTAATTTTTAGGCTAAGAAACATGCATATAGAGGTATAAACAAGCTGCATGTGTAAGTTTATTTTATAAACACCTTACTTGCTCCCTATCACATGGATCAGATTCACCACACAGTCGCTTTTCATTGGTCAAGCGGACAATACTTGTAAAAAAATGGCATTTAGTTTTGAAATCGTATGCGGTTTTACTTTACATCAATGACATTTTACACCTGTTCTTCACTTGGTTCATGGCTCCTTTTTGCGATCGTAAAAAAATCAGTCTTAGTGTATTAGTCTTAATGCTCGGTGTATATCTTGTTAAAATATTGAGATCAATATCACGAATAAATGTCAATTGCGCGCTTTAACGTTGGATTTTTCACGAGTGGCAAGTTTAACCGGATAATATAAGCCTGCCAACGCTTTTTTAAATTTAAAAACTACAGTCAACTTTCTGTGCTGACTTTAACGGTTTGAGCCGAAATTTACTGACATGGAAAACGCTACAAACAATAATATAATACTGTACACAAAGTCTAAGGACTGTACACAAAGTCTAAAATAATTTCTTTTCACTACATTTGATGCATCAAAATAATTAAAATTTAATCATTGGCTCACTTTACCACAGTGCAATTAAACATTTTTTCCAAAGAATCCCACCCCTCCCTCGGTGACGAATCTTTGCTGACAGGGTAGCATGACTCAATAAATGAAAAATCATAGATGAAAAATTCTTTGCATTAAGCTGTGCTTCTTGAATAACTGCTGCAACAAGGCTTCGTGTTTCAAAATGAAAAGGCCAAAATCGGACAAACAGATAGCAAAAGCATTTTTTATTGAAGTGAATGCTCCTTTTTCGTGCATCTATTTAATTCTTGGATGACTGCCATAGTATTCAACATTTTGATACAACTCAATACTTGATAGACATCATAAAACAGCCGACACACATGAATCTCGGTAAGTGCCATGGAGTAAGCATTGTAGAGGCAGTTCCCATCAGCCAAGGTGCTATATTGACTTTATACAGAACAATTATCATGCAGGAGCTTTGGTCATTCATATTCCAAGTGCAAAGAACTGACCCATGCCATTTTCCATTAGCCCCAACCCCAAAAAGCTAATACATTAAAATTTGGCAGGGTTGACATATCCTTGCAATTATTCTGGGAAATACGCAGCATAGCATAAACACAATGTCCTACACCCCATTACTGTATTACATAATAAGTGTAATAAATACTAAATGGGAAATAGTAAATTTGTGGCTTAACATTACTTCGGAGGTCTGAACTACATTGCAACCAGTTGTTCTTGTGCAAACAACATTGCGATGCTGTGTTAAAACATTGCTTGCAAAAGAAACGTTTGTTTGGCTATAATATAAATTTAACTAAGTGGTAAGTTATATAGCAGTGAGTGTAGAAGTATTTGCTAATGAGTAATGACCAGGAACAATTAGGGCGCTTAGGGAACGTTCATTATTTAGGAGGGGCGTGGGGAATATATATGTATATGTATATATATATATATATATATATATATATATATATATATATATATATATATATATATATATATATATATATATATATATATATTATATATATATATATATATATATATATATATATATATATATATATATATATATATATATATATATATATATAAACAATTTGTGAATCATATATAGACACAGTGCTCAATACAATAATAAAGCAAATAAGAATAAGATTAAAACAAACTTGAAATATTACATTTAGATTTTAATTCACTACAAATTTGTTTTGTATTACAAGCAGAACCATGTTACACTCATGAGGTAAATTTGAATATTAGCGCGTTTCGTTGCCTAGGATATATAAACGTTCGTTTCTAGAGTTCCCTAACCTTGCCTCTCTGAACTCTAGAAACGTTTCTAGATTTGTAACCTTTCCCACAATTCAGCAATATAAAATAAACATATTTGTTAATCAACCTGTCACACAGGTTGATACGGCACAGCCTTGGGGCTGATCAATTCATGTTTGAATACAACCACACGCTGTGAAATTTCGTTTGATTTGAACATTCATAACATTTACATAGGAATAACAAGAAATTTACATAATTACCGATTTGCATATCGTTTTGAATGTTAAATACTTTCATTAATAAAGTGCTCGTTAGCCTCACAGGTTCACGTCGTCCTGAACGATATTTCTGGTTCTTAGGACATTACAGCTTTGAGAATTCGCAACATCGCACTTTATCTCTGTTCGCACTGCTACTTAACACAAGCTTCGGCCAAAACACGGCTGCAATCCCAATGTTCTTTTAACACATGTAATTCGCTCAAAGTACGCTCTCCGGAGTTTAAGCGACGGGAAATAGCAGTAAGCTGCTTTACCGCTGCTGTTCAACCAACCTTGATACAACGTTACTATACAACGTAAAAATGACACCTTGGCGAACCTTAATTCCCTCTGGGGGCCAGGGCCGTTAAAACATATTATAAAATTGCTACCAAATGGGTTATTAGTGCTTTTCAGGCCACATAACAAATTATCTGGTCAAATTTTTTTTCTGACCCACAAAACCTAGCTTTCCGACATGTTGCTCATGAGCAACATTGGTCATTTAGGTATAAAATTGGAACTAAAATGCTGGAAAGTTATATTTGGAAAATTTCTCTAATAATGTTACAAGAATTTAATTGAATAGATGAAGACATAGTAATAGAAAAATACTATAACAAGTAGTCTCTCTATTTATCTATCTATCTATATCTTAAAAAAGAACACAATCAAAACAACTAGCTAGTCATCTAATTGTTCGAACTATCAGTTTATTTCTGATGAAATGCAAGAAAGCAGTTTTTGGGATTTTTTCCACATACCAAGCACAAGTACACCTTGCACTTGGTACAAGTCCAAAAGCTAAAACCTGTAGGACAGTAGCGACACTCTCCTTTCTTCTCCTGGGATGTGTGAACTGTGTGGCCAACATTGTCATATCGGCAATCAAGCTGTGGACTGGGCTGTACTTTATGTTTCTTGGCTGGTGGTTGGGATTGTAGCAAAGGACGTCCACAAGGCATCTTTCCTGTGCTCATCAGGGATGTAGCTGCTTGGATCTGAAATTCCTTCATCGGTAAAGGCTTGGCATTCTTCAGTGACTTTGACTCTCTACAGCACAAGAACCAGGAGTTGGCCATCGCCATGATAAGGGTATGGTAAGAAATGTAGAGGCACCATCGCTTTGACTTTAGTTGGCCCTTGCAAAAGGTAGACATCATGTCAAAAAGGTCAATACCACCCATGTTAGGGTTGTACACTCCAACAACAAGAGAACGGTCAACATCTGTGTGTGTCTTCTTCGAGCGATCATAACGTTTTACTTTCGATGCAGGTGTTGATCCAAGGTAAGTTGACAATAAGGCCTTGTTGTCTAACCACCTCACCAAGCACAAACCTTCATTTTACTCATAACAACTGCTACAAGCCCCTCTACCTTCTTTGCCCATTTCCTTCTCGGACTTCAGTGGTGCTCTGTGCAAACGATTGGCTGCAATGGTATCAGTGTAGTGAAATCCACGTTTCTTAAATTCGGCTGCCATAGCAAACTTTGTGAAAAACTTGTCAACAAAAATCTTGAATGGTTTTTGGAGTGGTAAAGTTTCAGTTAACTGAAAGACAAAATTACCACCCAAACCACAACCATCTGTATCGTCTCCACCTAAGTCCGTTCCTTTTTCTTGATATACATCAAAGGCATGTAAAATACCATTTGGTGAGGCACGACCCCATAATTTGATACCCCACTTTTTGGATTTCTTTGGAAGATACATTCGAACGGCCCTTGAAAGGGATCATTATTTCATCAACAGATTGAAATACTTCGGAGCTAATAATTGAAAAGTTTTTATTAAGTTTTTCTATCCATAGACGTAATTTTCATACTCTGTCAAGCTTGGTTTCATCCGAAGTCGTGTTGTTGTCGACAAAGTGGAGGGTACGGTGTATCAGACGAAATCGATTACGTGACATCTTCTCAGCAATTTGAGCATAACGAAGGTCATTCTTCCAGTAATCGTTTATCTTGGGGAGTCGAACAATACCCATCATGTAATGAATTCCAAAGTAGGTTCGAATCTCTGCTTAGGTAAAGGTGGGACTAGATCCTGTTTTTTCAGTGGCATACTGATTGGCTTCTACCACTAAGTTTTCAGGCATGTCATCTGTTAAAAACATATTGACATAATCTATAGGGATGCGGTCGTCATGTGGCACTGAACTTTCTGGATTGGGGATAAAAGGGGTAAGTCAGGTTGTATAAATGGTCTGTGGATTTTGAATTTGTATTCCTTTGGCTTCTTTTTCTTTTGCCTGGCTAGAGGAACATCATCCCTACAACTACCATCACTATCATTATCATTATCATTATCACGGTCATTGTTATAACCATCATGGTTGTCACCATCATTGCTTATATCATTGTCACCAACATCATCAGCATTATTTGAAACACCCTCTGTTCCTATCTTCTACAAACAATCATCATCACTTGATTCATCTGAAGACAGCAGCTCCTTACATTCACTGTCAGAGGCTGTTACAGCAATCAAAATATCTGTAAACTGGATAAATTCCTGTAAAGTCGAAATACATAACTTTGAATAAAATTTCACCATAAATCAATAACAAAAATTTATAATAGAGGAAAAATTGTCCTCTAACTGTTCTAACATTAATGAAATTAGAAAATAGCTAACAGAAAAATAGTAGAGAACACGTCTAGTTAAGAATTAATGAAAAGAAAACTATGTCACACATGCTGTGCTCAAGCTGCACTTAGAAGCCAATGTTGCTTACAAGCAACACGCTTAGTTTGTAGCTCATTTTGAAGTTATTTTTCGGTAATATCTAACTTTTTGTGCATAAAGACTATCCTAAAGTAACAAATATTCATATTTATACTTGAAAATACAAAGAAATTCAGAATAAAGCAGAAATTTTTAGGATTACATCTTACCTTTCGCGTGTTACGTTCCTTGCTTGTTGAAGCAGACATTTTGAAAACATGCTGATCATGTACTATATGTGCCCAAGAAGCATTCTGTGGGGCTAGAAACTAACTTTATTATTGCTAAGCTACAGCAAGACTTTGGATAGAAAAAATTAAATATTCACAGCCGAGGGAGGGGCTTTAAATTTAATGTTGCTCTGGGGCTTTTAAGTAAGAAAGACAACGTGGTGGGAACGTTGTATTAACGTTAGGTCACGACTTGACGTAAATACGACGTTCAGCCAACGTTGGGATAACGTTGTGTGCTAGCTGGGTATAGGCCTGGCTCATTATAAGTTTTTTTAACAACAAAAACATCATTTTAACCGGCATTAAAATTTTGTTCAACCTAAACTGTTGCTTAAAGTTTCCTGTGCATAAAAAGTTATTATTTTCCCTTCAATAGCAGAAAAATGACGAAAAATCATGTGATTTTAACAACGCCTGATCATACAAACACGTGGAAAGCATGCTATATATAGTATCTTTATCTGTAAGTACGGTTTCCGGGCCTTAAAGACTCGTAGGACGCTTAATTCGTATGTTTTGACAGGTGAAAGATGATACCCTCGGGTAAATTTGACTGATTTCGCGCGCAACAACAACGACACGTTGAAGAATTCGATTTGGCTCTTTAAAAATTTATTACTTTTCGCTCAAAACGGGCAGTTATGTTGAAAAAAAAAAACGATTGCCATTCATCCAGTGTTATATCAGTGAATATACAATGCTTCTGTGAATTACCAAAAAGCTTGTTTAGTAAAGTAGGATTCTATGCAGTAGAACTGCGGTTCTTTGGCCTATGGAAATGTGATTAAGATTTGAGAAGATAGCCACAAGGACTATGGTATTTGTACACTTGGACTGTGAGATGTAGTCAAAATGTGGATTAGGAAATGGGAATGGAACCTCGCCGCTCATCAGGACCCTGTCTTAAATGTTACTTACTTAATTAAGACACGATCTATTTTCTCTCGTATAATCAGCCTTAATTGTAAAAAGGTAAGCATCGCGTATAGTTACCCATTATACAGTGAAAAAGAAATGAGCACGTACATACTTAGAAAAAACGAGAAGCCGACTATTTGGCCTGGTGAAAAAAATCCATACAAGTGCTTCGAACATTTGCAATTGGAATTATGCTACGTGCCAAAGATGGCTGCCTTTTGTACTTAGTAAGTACTGTATTTATTTCATAATATTTTGCCCTCTGAACTATACATTTTCATTTCAAAATCTGTTTATAATGAAGATAAAATTTTAGTTACAACGGATTCCTATGGATTGGAGACGGATGGCTTGGATGTCAATTGGTATAATACTATATTCCTATATCGTGTGAGAATTCAACGTTTTAAACTTGGAAAAAGGTTTAGCCTTTCGTTTGCCAATATGAAACAGACAAAGCGCGGTGTAACATGTTTAGTTTTATGCTCCAGGCCTTTTAAAGTCTATTTGACAACTTGTGTTGATGTTTCTATAAATCCAGGCCCTGCTTCTGTAGGAATAGCAAGTGGGCATATTATTGATCCGCCGCCATGCTGTGCCTGGCGACCGTCATGCTTGAATTAGTTTTCATCCGACAAGGCTAAATATTTAAACAACAACTAATTGGATATAGATCTAGATTAACCAGTTCAAAAGAACTTTTTTTGAGAAAAAAATGGAATTTTGAAGACTCGCCGCGATCGTGCTGGCCTAGCGGTAAAACGTAGGATCATGTTGATTCCACTAGTTATTGGTACACAAAGGACTTTCAAATGAACAAGTGATAATGCTAAACTTTACTGCAGTGTAAATAGAAGCAACGTTATTGCTTTTGATATCTCTCATGTCAATGAACCAAGTTGCGAAACTATTACCACAGATAAATTTGCTGTTCCTAAATGTATGTTCTTGAATATCTGTAGCCTGGTAAAGTCTAGAAATGAGATCAAAGCGAGCGTGGCGCTGGAAGCAGATCTTCTTTCGATGTAATATCGGGGACCCACTTGAAAAAAGACGTACCGGACTCTGTGGTAGGAGTGTCTAATTATGCTATTAATAGAAGAGATTGCAATTGGTTTGGAAACAATAACTGCATGGGAGAAAGGAGGCGTTGCAATTTGTATTAAAAGCAACATTAATATTAAACATGTGTTACAATCAATATATACGATCGAGTTTATTAGTTTGCAAATTGAAACGACATTTTTTAACCAAAAACAGCATAGGTAACAACAAGAGAATGCTTTAGTTAGCATTCTTAGTGTCATACTTGGAGAATTTTTCAAAGAATACGTAGAACGGAAGAAAAGTGGGATTCTGGACTTCTAAAATGGATAAGAATGAGAGGTATTATAGGCATTTGAAAAAGAACTGTTCGTAAATTATCATGATCAACGTCTGTGAACATTTTGAGAACGTTTGCTTTGCCATATATCTTCAAAACTAGCAATGACGGATTCCTGGTAAGAAATAATAATTCTAAAATTACCTCCACTGGTGTCGTGGAATGAACGTTTGGAACTGGATTGAGGCAAAAAATGCTTTAAAGCACAACGGACGTTTGTCCTTTTGACAGGAAGACGAAATCAGCATGATAAAGCTTGGAAAATGCATGGATGAGTTAGATTATTGATATTCAATTATGTTGTGTGACCGACGAGGCTAAGGAGTCAACAAAAAAGTGGTAAAGTTCCGCTATTAACAGCGGAAATTGGGATCAGAGGTCTCTTTTGCACATTTAGGCACATATGAAGACATGTTGGTCGCTAATAATGCGGATCTAAATAATCGTTCTACCGCTTCTTTGACAGGTACCTAAGATCATTCAGCAGAAGTTCCTTTTCACTGCATTAGGGCATTATCATGTTGATATCGACTTGTCTGTCAAAACATGAAAATTCCGTTGTGCTTTCGTGCACTTTTCCCTTAAGGTGGCTCCGTACAATTTTCATTCAAATCGAAAAATACATAGTTTAGGTCATATTTCTGACAAATAATTATTATTTGGAGTAATTAAATAGGTCCATTTGAGTCGAGGAACATGTCAAGAGTCTAATTGTGGTAAGTATGAATTTTTAAGTTACGTTGCCATGGCAACAATAGCGTTCCAATATGGCGGCTAAATCATCTTTAAACTGAAATAACTTGTAAAAAAGCACGGTGACCCCCATTTTTTATACTCTTAAAAGTTTTCTACTGATATACAAAATATTTTTACTGATTTAGAAAAAAATCTGTTGATTGAATTTTTTTGAATTGGAAAAACATGAATTCTTAGAATAAAAAAATTTTCAATCGACAGAATTTTTTCTAAAACGCTACAAATATTTCTTATGTCAATAGAAATTTTTAAGAAAATAAAAAATAGGGATCACCGTACTTTTTTACAAGTTATTTCAGTTTAAAGCTGATTTAGCCGCCATTTTGAAACGCTACTGTTGCCATGGAAACGTAACTTACAAATTTATAACCATTCCAGTAAGACTCTTGATATGTTCTTGAATTCAAATCAGCTTACTCAATTGCTACAAACAATAATTATTGTTCAAATTTGTTATTTTTAACTATGTATTTTTTTATTTTATTAAAAAGTGTAGGGAGCCACCTTAATCCAGTTTCAAACATTTCTTCCATGGCAGTAGTTAAGGTACATTTTTCGAATCATTATTGCTTAACAGGAATCCATCTTTGCTAGTTTTGAAGATATATGGCAAAGCAAACTTTCTCAAAATGTTGACATACGTTGATCATGATAATTTACCAACAGTTCTCCTTCAAACGCCTAATACCTCCCATTCTTATCCATTTTAGAAGTCCAGAATCCCTCTTTTCCTCCGTTCCACGTACTGTTTGAAAAATCCTCCAACTATGACACCAAGTTCGTTTATTTTCAACTAAAACATTTCGTTGTTGTTACCTATGCAGTTTTTGGTTAAAGAATATCGTTTCCACTTCCAATTAAGTTAAAAACGACGTCGTGTAGTGTTATCATATTTTTTAAACTAATAGCGTGGTCCACCTCAAATATGGAACAACGCCATATTTTTTCAGTCATGTGACTAACATCAAATACCAACATCGCACAGATCTTCTCACAACTTTGTTTTGACGTGCGTAAGCTTTAATGAATAACACTGCTCAATTTGAATACGTACGGCATAAATATCTTATAAAACTAATACAATGGTTCGCACTGTATGTAGAATAACTACAAAATAGACATCAAACTATAAAATTGAATTAATGTAAGACTGATAAAAATACGTATAGCAAGCTGATTTAAAAGATGCCAGAGACTTAGACTCACGAATATGTAGTGAAAGTTCATTATATAACTTAGGACCATTAACACTAAATGCTCGCACTAGATCTGGTAAAAAGGAACTTCTAAATGTTTAGCTTCCACTGAGCATAGACACATGGATGTTTTTGGCTAATAGTGATTTAACATACTGCTAATATAGCTTGGAGCCAATGAGTTAAGACAACAGAGCATTGCCATGTACCCCATAAATTTCCAGCTTTTGAATCAGCAACTGATGATTCACCAGGCCTACTCTGGGCCCCAATGTCGCCGCGATTATATGCGAAATTTGGCGATATTGGGCGATATTAGAAAAAATCTTTAAAATACATGGCGATATTAGGCGACACTGGGTGATATTAGGCGATATTGGGCGATATTGAGTGATATTGGGCGATATTGAGTGATATTAAGCAATATAGGTTATATTATTTGGGTATTAGCATGGGATACAATGATTACAGTTCCCACAGAATACCATTGTATACCATTGTTTAAGACAATGTACTATCCACTTAGTATAAATATGTTCACTAGTTAATATCTAAGCACAATATAAATCAAATATTTATCCAATTCCAACTAAAATATATGGCAAGGCTTTGCATTTTTTCCAGCAAGTCGTTGACTTGCAAACTGTTAAGAGCAACCAACAACTTGCACATGCAACCAGTGGCATACCAGTGTCAATAATTAGGGTGTGAATATTGAAATGTTTATGTTTACAAACTTTAAAAACAACCAATTTCAAAAGAAATTAATAGCGCAGAACATATCACCAACCCAACTGCATAACACTGACTACGCACTACCTGCAAATGACTATGACTTGTAAGACTCAAGCCTCAAAATTTATGCTTTTGTTTAAAATAAGAATGACTGCAAAAAATCAGCAAATATACGGTATTGTATGAAACGAAGTATGAAACATCAAAATGCTCCATATTTATCTGCAGTAAATGTTCAAAAACTAAAACTACGTAGAGATATTATATTAAGACTGTGTCACAAACCTCATACTGGCATATACAAACAACAGTAGGTCATTGAATAGTTACTAAGTGTTTTTCATGACTACAAAATGTTCAAGCACCATTTATCTCATACAATATGGACAGTTTTGTATATGATATAGACCACACCATATTAATTGAAGAAATGAACGCCTCCATATGGCCATACATATATATGTCTTCCTCATTTGTTCCACGTAGCTAACTTGCCCTTTAGTATCCACCCAACCTGCTGGCAACTGTCTCCTGAAAACTCAAAGTATTAATTCCAATTGAATCCACTGCCAGAAATTTCTTCTACATTTATAATTACATACTTTTATTTCATACTGCTTCTGTGAACGTATTGTTGTAGTTTCATAGAATGGGGCAGCTAAGTTGTGCCAGATTACGTTTTAGTGGTGTTACTGTTGCTCAGTCAACAATAGACATGCAACTTTTCATGAATTGTGCTAGAAGATAACGATACGAAGGTCAAAGGTCGATGCCTAGTTTCCGGCTGAGTACACCCATGATGGCGCGCTCTAAAATCTTAATTTTTATATAAAAAGGAAAGGCATAAAAAAATTCTTTCAGTTGAAATAAACATGGCCCATCAATTGGGCATAACCGTAAAATATTTGAAACAGACAATTCATTTGAATCCAGTGCATCAGTGTAATATAAAGCGCAACTTAATAGATCAGGTGAGTACTGTACATATTAATTAATAGCACATCAAATTTTCGTTACTTTGTTTAAACATGCTTGATCAAAATGTCAAATATGAAATGCATTTCAAATAATAGATAAAATCAATTGCCTTGTTAACTTAACCTTTCGTTTTCTACTTGAAAACATGTAAAAATGATGCTTACAGCCCTGTTTTATAGTGATAATAAATTGGATATATATTACTGATATTAGGAATGCATGACAATCATACCTTGAGGCATGGTACCATATTTGATTGCAAAACCTGATTCTCTAGCTGTATTACTATGGTCTACTATTAGTATTGGTAATACAGCTAGATAACTTTTCAGACTCTGTCTATATAGTTGGTGTAACCAAAATTCAAATGTAATTGCTTTTGAAATGTATGAAAAATGGTACTCCTTGTGGTAGTCATCACTGTGCTCTAAAAGAGAGACAGCTGCCTTAGCCAAGGTCTGTAAACAATTACACACTCATAGCAAAAAGAGTACTATTGACACAAGTGTTAGTATATTATCGTAAACCATAACCAAGTGACTGACCAACCTTCTCCACTCCCAAGTAACATAAGCAGTATTAGGGGATATCAGGTAATAATAGGCAATATTAGGCGATAATAGGTGATATTGGGCGACATTAGGCGATATTGGGCGATATTGGGCGATATTAGGCGACATTGGGGCCCAGAGTAGGCCTATTCACCAGGTCAAAAGCTTTTCTTAAATCCAAGGTAATCACCCCGACCAAGTCACGAGCAGCTACATGTTTACTCCAACAGTCAATTAGATGAGTTAGTGCTGTCTGACATAAGTGGAAAGCACGAAAACCAGATTGAGTGGCATAAATCAAATTATTAGTATTTAAGTAACTAACGAATTGGTCATGAACATGCCTTTCAACAATCTTTGATAAGATAGGCAGAATACTTATTGGACGGTAGTTACCAGGAATTTCAGCAGAGCCAGATTTATAATATGGAGTAACTTTTGCACACTTCCATAATGACGGGAACTTCTCTGTCCTGATAAATTTGTTCAAAATACCAGTGAGACTTGGTGCAATCACAGACGCTGATGCTGATAGGAAGTAGGCTTGTATTCCATCTAATCCTGCTGACTTCTTTACATCCAAGCCCAAAAGGTACTTCTCAACAGCTTCAACAGACATTTCTTGTAGTAAAAACTGTAGATTGGCTCCTTTGCTATTGACAAAATTCTTGAGGGACTCTATTGTGTGATCATTGCCAACTGTCAAATCATCCATGTATTTAGAAAATACCGATGAAAACCATTCATTAAATCCATTTGCGATACAGACGGGATCTTCCACTACTTTGTCATTAAATATCATCCGAGTTGGACTATTACACTTATATTTTGGTACAAGTTTTCGAAGGTAATTCCAGAACTGTTTCACAGATGACACACCTTTAGACAAAAGAGCACGATAATAGTCCCTCTTGGCATGCAAAATAAGCTTTTGTACCAAGTTCCGCTGCTTTCGATAGACAAGTGGTTGCTGTTTCTTATTAATTGTATCACGAATGTTTATCGCTTGCGTAAGTTCATCAGACCACCAATCAGGACGGGATATATGCTTAACACGTTTCTATTTCCAAGGTGCGTGTAAATTTATACAGTCAGTAAATAGTTTTACTCACATGCCAAGGTGTCCTCCGGGTCCTCAAAACAATCACAGACTGGCCATGGCTGGTTTGAGAGATCCTGGAGAAACTCATCATTTTTAAAATTCCTCATGGAACGATAGCGTATTGTTCCACCTTTAGGTATTATTGGAGCTTGCAGACGTAGTGTTACATATGTAGGAAAATGATCACTTATTGAATAGTTAATAACTCCACTTTGAATTACTTGAGCAGGTCGTGAAACATATGCATGATCTATCAGTGACTGCTTGTATTCATTGACATGAGTTGGTTCCTTAGTTGAAGCAAATCACACTCCGTTTCAAGAACATCTATTCATATGGTTGTAGATTAATGATGTCAACATTAAAGTCTCCTTGGATGACAATTGATTTCTTTTCATTATGCACATTGTTTACTTGTGTTGATATCCTGATTAACCATTCCTCAGCATTTCTATGGTCATCGGGAGCTCGATATGCGAAAAACACTATTATTGGCTTGGATTTTGTGGGCCGAACTTCCACGGCTATCATTTCGATATTCTCACATTCAAGGTCAGTACGTCTACTACACGACAATGAATCATTATTAGGCTAAATGCAATAACACCTCCACCTTTGGTCTTGTGGCTGTTTGTAGAATTTCGATCACTGCGAATAAGTGAATAACCAGGAACATATAATAGATTATCACTATATCCATCATTAAGCCAAGATTCAGTAAGACCCATAATATCAATTTCTTTGGGGTAGGATGACAAGATATTTCTAACTTCATCAATTTAGTTTTTTTTTATATAAACATATTTAATAAAGCATTTGCCCCAAAAGCACAAAATAATGCTTATCTTGGGGGCTTATGCACAATATAGATAAATTACCAAAAAAAAACTCACACACTAAAAATTACTAAATATACAAATACAAACAGTGAATTAAAAGCAAACATCACACAAAAAGATCTTAAACATGAATAACGACAGTATATAGAATTACAAAAATACATGAGAGAAACGACATGAAGAAATTATAAATCTATGAACCTCATGAAAGAAATCAAAGTTACTTGAATAGCTCAGATTATCAAAACCGTTAAGAATATAAAATAACTTCATTTGATCATTACTCTCACTCCAATAACGACCACACATCCGCTCAGCAGAGGCAAACAAAGACGCGCGTTGAGCAGCGAAACGAGGACAGTATAAGAAATAATGTTCAACTGTTTCATTCTCAACACCACAATGACAAATAGGAGATGAATAACAGTTAATCTTAAACAAATGCTCATTCAAAGCATGTGATCCCAATCTAAGGCGAGCACGCAAAATACTTGCCCAACGATTTAAGGATACATTAAACCTTTTTTTTCCAATCAAAGGGCAAAAAATTGATTTAATTCCTTTTTTAAATGCACTTAACGAAGCAGAAGTCCCTAATTCTGTTTGTAAAAAATTCCATAATTTCACTGTTGAAGGAAAAAATGACTGCTTAAATTTTTCAGTACGACACGAAAAAAGAGTTAAATTATTCCCAGATCGTAATGAACGACATGTTCTTTTGTCCACAGTATCTGGAAGTAATTCAACAAGATATGCAGGTGATATACACCTAAGAATTTGAAACATATAAAATAACTTGTGCATTTTCCGCCTGGTGCTAAGACTCTCCCAAGCAAGCTCGTTCATCAAGGCCCTAGCACTAGTTCCCTTTATAGCACCTGTTACATCACGAGCACACTCATACTGGATACTTTCTAGCAAACTAGCTTCACCCTCAGTACAATTATCCCAAATAACATCACCATATTCCATTAAAGGTCTTATTAGGGACTTATACAGACAGACTAAGGTTGATTTATTTAATTTATACTTTAATAACTTCAAGATACTTAGTCTTTTTGAGGCCTTTTCAAAAATATACTGTATGTGACATCGCCACGACATATTACTTTGGAGAATTAAACCATGTTGAATATGTTTATCAACTTCTTCGATACATGTACTATTCAAATATAAAGGAGGGTGAAGAGGTTTGACTCGTTTAAGAGAAAAAACTAAACTACGACACTTTGATGGATTCATAGTAACAAGCCACTTGCAAGACCAGTGAGAGATTCTATTCAAATCATTTTTGATTTTTAGAGATTCTATTCAAATCAATATCAATTTTGTTTCTCACTGAACGAATATTCAGATGAATTATTGTGAGACCTTTCTTAGATAAACAACTAAAGGCATTGATATTATCAAAGAAATCCATTTGGTCATTCACAGGACCAGGGTTGGTTTCAAGATCACCAGAAAGCAGGAGGAATAGAACGAAATATAAGCGACACGAATTTACTGAACACCGTGATAATTTCCAGCTTGATGATTTTAAGTAGACTTGGCAGCTCTGACCAACGTGTGTCAGAATAACATCCAATTTCATCCATTTATGCAGTTTATTGTGCCGCAAAAGAGCACTACAAGTATCACAATCTTGTATACTAGGTTTACCATCATAATTAGATAAACCATACGATGTTAATGTAGTAAAAATTGACAAAATTACAAGGGAACTCAAAATGCCAAACAAACCGGACGCCATCTTGAAGTTAGTAGCTGAAGATACTATCGAGAAAGTGGACCACTCTGAGAGGGCCTCACCAACTGTCCCAGTAATCAAACCTAATGGGGACATGAGAATCTGTAGAGATTACTCAGTTACTATAAATCAACACTCTAATTTGGAACAATACCCAGTACCTACATTAGAGGGCTTGCTGAGCAAATTGTCAGGTGGACAGAAATATACAAAGCTTTACCTTCCCCAGGCATACCTCCAACTGGAACTTACTCCAGAGAGTAGAAAGTATACAACAATAAATACCCACCATGGACTATACCAATACAAACGTCTTGTTTACGGGGTTAACAGTGCAGTATCAATTTTCAAACGTACCATCGAAAGTGTGTTGAAAGGTCTCCCAGGTTGTTGTGTACGTATTGATGATGTTCTTGTTAAGGGTGAATCTGATGAAATTCACTTGGAGAATTTGCACAGAGTGTTGCAGAGATTACAGGAGTGTAGTCTTAAGCTGAAACGAGAAAAATTTCACTTCATGCTTGGTCAAGTTGTGTACCTTGGAATGATCATTTCCGGAGTTGGAATTTCCCCTACATACTTGGGAAAAAGTCCAAGCCACCCAGAATGCAGCACCAACGGCCAATGTTTCTGAACTTCGGTCTTTCATTGGGACTGCTAACTTTTCTGGTTTAACGTACCTGGTTTTGTGAGATTTTGTTTCCCCTGTATTAGTTTACTATGCAAGGAACACCATGGAAATGGGGAAAAGCCGAGCAAAATGCTTTTGCGAACATTAAATCTGCGCTGTGTTGCGATTCGGTATTGCGACATTACGACCCTGATGCGGAACTGTTCCTTCAGTGTGATGCATTATGTATTGGAGTTGGGGCAGTCTTTCAGCGCGAAGCAGATGGCTCATTAGAACCAGTTGCATACGCACCTAGAACTCTGAATCAGGCTAAACAGAACTACTCTCAAATTGAATGGGAATCGCTGGCAATTGTGTTTGGCGTTACTAAGTTACGCCAATACTTACTTGGAAGACATTTCAAGCTCCTCACAGATCACAAGCCTTTGATCACACTGCTAGGAGAACATAAGTCAGTTCCCCAATTAGGTTCAGCCAGAATTAAACGGTGGTCCCTGCTCTGGGCTGATAATAAGTACACCATACAATTTTTCTGGTAAAGATGATGTATATGCAGATTTTCTATCCAGAAAACCTGTTAAAGGCGAGCCCTCAAACTCTGAACAGGTAACTGTAAACGTGACGTTTCTTGAGGGAGAACAGATTGTTAACAATAACATGGTTGCTATGGAAACCAAGAAGGATAAAGTTTTAAGAAAAGTGCTACATTAGACCAAGAGTGGTTGGCCAGATAAACTCGCATCAGAACTCTAACCCTATTTTAGCAAGAGATTGGAGCTAGCTACTGAGAAAGGTATCCTCTTATGGGATTCACGCATGGTTATTCCTGACCCATTACGTGGAATTTTACTCAAGGATCCACACGCGGAGCACTTAGGGATGGTGAAGATGAAACAGCTAGCTCGTAAGTATATGTGGTGGCCGAAGGCAGACAAAGAAATTGAAGAAGCAGTTAAAGCATGCACTTCTTGTCAAGAAGCAGCAAAGGCTCTCCAGCTTCTGCGCAACCAGTTCATAGTCATGGCCTGGAGGGCCATGGAAACGCTTTCACCTAGACTTTGCAGGGCCCTACCTGGGAGGGATGTTCCTAGTCATTGTTGACGCTTATTCTAAGTACTTAAAAGTGGTACCTAGGTCCCATGCCACCTCAGTTACTACTATTTCAGCATTACGACATGTTTTCAGTTCTTTAGGCCTACCTGAACATATTGTAACTGATAATGGTAGCCAGTTTACCAGTATGGAGTATCAAAAAATTCTGGGTGATAATGATTTGCATCATACCACTACAGCACCTGGACATCCAGCAACAAATGGATTAGCAGAACGTTATGTTGGAGATTATAAGGATAAACTATCTAAGATGGGGGAAACAGGTGAATCGTCGCAAACAAAGCTAGATACGTCCGTTCGGAAGTCACCTTCAGAATTATTAATGAACAGACAACCCCGATACGGTTTAGTGCACACAGAGCAAGCCAAAGCAAGCAAGAAGTCAAGATATTCCAGGACTGTCTTGACAACAAACCGAAATACACACAAGAACAAGCTGTATTCGTACGTAATTTTGGAAAGGGAGCAAAATGGATACCTGGCGTGACAGTCCGAGAAACTATGATGTTCAAGTAGGCGATGTAGTGTGGAAACGCCACGAAGAACAGTTACGCCCACGATATATACCCACGACTCAGTACACAGAGTCAAAGCAGTCAGAACTTAACAACCCGAACGAGACTTATTTTTCCCTGTACTTCGTGAAACGGTCCCTGATATCGACCCAGGAGCATAAAGCCCACGTGAGCGAGGAAGCAGAACTAGAGGCTAGATAGACGCTTGATATTTTGTTACAGTTTACTGGACTAGTCAATATTACTGAACTTTTGTGAGAGGGCATTTGTTATATCTTGCATATGTTAGCGTAATAATGCATGCGCATAACTATCAAAACAATGTGCTTGTTTTCTTCGCCTTACTTCTATTATTAAAAGGGTTTTAGTTTATACGACTTGTGATTAACTTTTCTTCGGCTACATGGCACTACCAAAATAGCACCATTTTCGCCATAAAGAAAAGAAAAGTTATTCCAAGTAATAGCATACCCGCTGCCGGGTTATTAATTTTGATATAATATTGGAATTTCATGAAAACAGTGGCATTTAAGTGTTTTTGAAAACAATTTTTTGTGTGTGGAATTAAGATAAAGATAAATAATATACAGTATAGAACTTCCCATATGTGGATAGTTTATAGCAACTTAGTTAACGGACTCAAATGCTTCTGAACATTTGT
Organism: Muricea muricata; assembly: GCA_963855995.1. Classification (NCBI taxonomy): domain Eukaryota; kingdom Metazoa; phylum Cnidaria; class Anthozoa; order Malacalcyonacea; family Plexauridae; genus Muricea; species Muricea muricata. Next base: position 58,751,794 of record OY979716.1, read on the forward strand.
CAGCACTTTTGCATAATTATGATGTTATGTACAAGGCATCTGAGAATGAAGATTCTTACCTGGATAGAAGAAATGAATTTGGCTTATACGATTTCTTTGAAACTTGAAAATGCATTGTGATTCTAATCACAAGTTTCAATTTTGACATAACTTGCTCTTGGGGATCCACATCTTCCTTTCATACAATTTTAAAACGAGGAACAGGAGCTGTTCCTTTCGAAACTGCTCTTAGTTTCCCAATCTATTTCAACATTACGGTTATTGACTGCCCTTGGATCAAGCAATTAAAGAGAACGCTTTGTGTTCATAATGACATAATATTTACTTCGAACATGAATATCCCGTTCATCTTTTCCCTAAAGCGCCTGCTATGCAGGCTATATGAATGGAAAGTAAGTAACATGTTTGTTTGCTACAGGTACTTCCAGGCCGGTAAGTTTAGCAATACTGTAAACTTGTGTGAATTACCAAAAAGCTTCTTTAGTAAAGTAGGATTCTATGCAGTAGAACTGCGGTTCTTTGGCCAATGGAAATGTGATTAAGATTTGAGAAGATAGCCACTAGGACTATGGTATTTGTACACTTGGACTGTGAGATGTAGTCAAAATGTCGATTAGGAAATGGGAATGGAACCTCGCCGCTCATCATGACCCTGTCTTAAATGTTACTTACTTAATTAAGACACGATCTATTTTCTCTCGTATAATCAGCCTTAATTGTAGAGGTAAGCATCGCGTAGTCATCTTTACAGTGAAAAAGAAATGAACGCATACTTAGAAAAAATGAGAAGCCAAATATTTGGCGTTGTGAAAGAAATCCATACAAGTGCTTCGAACATTTTCAACTGGAACTATGCTACGTGCCGAAGATGACTGCCTTTTGTATAGTAAGTATGTATTTATTTATACTATTTTGCTCTTTGAACTATATATTTTCATTTCAAAATGTATTAATAATGAAAATAAAATTGTAGTTACAACGGATTCTTATCAACAGAAGCAAGATGGCGGTCAAAAATTGAAGAGGGATAAACTTGTAATAAAAACTGTTATAGTGGTCATAAAAAGAGTGCGAGGGTGCTAAAAACTGTTGAATCAACTAAACTTAACTACGAAGTATTTATGCTAAAACTTTAGACCTAATAACTTGCTGCATACGTGTTTTCAAGCGATGTTTGTCTCCATTCAGCAGACGATAAATGCTTTATAATGAAGTAATTGATAATAATCGAGATATTAACGCTAGTAATATCGAGCAACTGTTAAAATCAGTGCCGACCCAGATCTCAGCCACTCCTTATGAATGTGATATTTGTAAAAGATCCTTCTCCAGTGACCACGGTAGGTCAATTCATCTACATTATTGTCAAAAAAAGAATATTTCAAATAACATCGCTGAACCCCCGATAAGCAGGGATAAAGTGCCAGACATTAATCCTGCAGGGAAATTTTTATGAACAGCAGAGTGATGTCCATGTGTGGGGAGAGCATACATTAAAAGATCTTGAAAAAGTCATTAATGCAGTATATCAAGAAGTTGTAAAATGGAGAAAGAACATTTTGTTACTCCCAAGTGGAGCTGCTGGGAAAAGCTATATTCGTGAAACAAAAAATTAATTGATGCTTGGAACAAAAATTCTGAAGTTCTTAAAAATGTTGCACTCAAAGCGGTGATGATAATGCCACATCTTTTGCTCCAAAAGCCAAGTTTTTAAGCCAAGTTTTTAAGCCAAGTTTTTAAGCCAAGTCTAAGGAACACTAAATTAGTCTTTCTAGACGCATGATCTTGTGGCAGACAGGTGAGTTTCATAAGTTGGTTAGACAAGCTAGCTATATCCAAGAATGTTATGGTTCGGGGAGGCGGTCTCGTACTCCAGAGAAAGTTTGCAAGATTTTCTCCAAGATGATGTTGGAGGGGAAAGTGAATGCTGCAATGCGACTACTTGATGAGACCAATTCAGGAGATGTGCTCTCCCTTTCCAACAAAGTCCTTGAAGAGTTGTTGAAGAAACATCCTGCATCTCAACCTGCTGATGAGTCAACTTTAATTAGAGGCAAAGTTCCGTTTGTTGACCCAGCAGTTTTTGCGAATATCGATGAAGCATCTGTAGCAACAGCAGCTATGTATACTAAAGGTGCTGCTGGGTCCTCTGGGTTAGACGCTCTTGGATGGAGACATATTCTTGTTTCGAAGAACTATGGCTATACAGGGAAAGAGCTACGAGAATCTATTGCATCCATAGCATAAAATTTGGCAACACGCACACTTGAGATTCAAGAGGATGGGTGAACTAGTGTATGAAGCATCTCTGTCATGCAGATTAATTTCATTGGATAAGCTATGGTGCGTCCTATTGGAATCGGAAAATTTATTGGTAGAATAATTGGAAAAACTGTCATTGCTACAGTTAAGTCGCAGATTGTTTAATGCACAGGTCCTTTGCAACTCTGTGCTGGACAACGATCTGGGTGTGAGGCAGCAGTCCATGCCATGACGCAAGCGTTTGACCTAGATGAGTCTGAAACCATTCTTCTTGTTGATGCAGCAAATGCATTTAACTCGATTAATAGAAAGGTATTGTTGCATAATATTCAATATTTTTGTCCAGTTTTGGCAATTTATACCATCAATTGAACCAGAATCTGAATGCTGCTTTTACAAGAAATGAACGAGAGAAGAAACGCCAATACAATCAGCGGTGTATACAAGTTGAGCATGCCTCGTTTACACCACTAGTTTTCAGTGCGTATGGTGGATGTAGTCGTGAAACGCATCATTTCCTGAATACCCTTTCAGAACAGCTTTCTGATAAAAAAGGTATTCTTCCAGGACTATTAATGAACTGGCTCCACGCAAAAATTTGTTTTGCTCAGATGAGAGCTCTGATTCTTTGTGTGCGAGGTTCTCGGAGCCCGTAGAATAAACCAACTTTGAATGCTAGAGACACTGAGTTAAGCAAGTGACTTAGATTCAGACATAAATTGTAGAAACTCGAACAAATCTACTGAAATTTTAATGTAAATTAATATAGTTTTTATCTAAAAGGTAATTTTGTAATTTTTATGCTTTTGTCTTAATAAAGTCTTCGTTAAGTACGGATTCTTAAGGATTGGAGACGAATGACTTCGATGCCAATTGGTTTCATCATATTATATTCCTAGCTCGTGTGAGAATTCAACGTTTTAAACTTGTAAAAAGGTTTAGCCTTTCGTTTGCTATTAGGAAACAGACGAAGTGCGGTGTAACATGTTTATGCTCCAGGCCTTTTAAAATCTATTTGACAACTTGTGTTGATGTTTCTATAAATCCAGGCCCTGCTTCTTTAGGAAAAGCAAGCTAGTGGTGACATTATTGATCGGCGGCCATGTTGTGCCTGGCGATCTTCATGCTTGAATTAGTCTTCATCGGACAAGGCTAAATATTTTAAACAACAACTAATTGGATATAAATCTAGATTAACCAGTTCAAAAGAACTTTTTTGTATTTGAAAGAGAATGGAATTTTGAAGACTCGCCGCGTTCGTGCCGGCCTAAGCGTTAGTTTGTTGGATCATATCGATGCCAGTTAGGTACACAAAGGACCTTCAAGTGAACAAGTGATAATGCTAAACCTTAATGCAGTGTAAATAGAAGCAACGTTGTTGCTTTTAATATCTGTCATGTCACTGAACCAAGTTGCGAAACTATTACCACAGATAAACTTGATGTTCCTAAATGTATGTTCTTGAATATCTGTAGCCTGGTAAAGTCTAGAAATGAGATCAAAGCGAGCGTGGCGCTGGAAGCAGATCTTCTTTCGAATGATATTGGTGTTTGTGTAATATCGGGGACCCCCTTGAAAAAAGACGTACCGGACTCTGTGGTAGGAGTGTCTAATTATGCTATTTATAGAAGAGATTGCAATTGGTTTGGAAACAATAACTGCATGGGAGAAAGGAGGCGTTGCAATATGTATTAGAAGCAACATTAATATTAAACATGTGTTACAATCTAATATGTACGATTGAGTTGATTAGTTTGCAAATTGAATTGCCGTCGGGTCACTTGATTCTTATATGTGCTATTCATCGTCCCCCAAACCAAGATATTCGGGGGATGGCTTAATAGAATATATTATAGATATTGTCGACGACTTTCCTGAATATCATAGTTGTTATGTCGTGTATAATGTGGTTGTGATCATAATCTAATAAACGATTAAATTTAGAAAAACTGTTGACTGGTTCGGAAGTGCTAGTAGACTTTCCTACTCGAGGCGACTCAATTTTGGAGGATGCAGTGGATTTTGTGCACTTTACTATTGAGAACCTAATGGACTAATGTTTTCCAAGTAAAATGGTAAAGATGTCTTCCAGACATCCTCCGTGGATGAGTCCTTCGGTAAAATTGCTTTGAAAGAAAAAGTCAAGGTGTCAAAAGAAGTGTGGAAGAAGTCTGTAGGATCTGACTTAGAAGATACAGGAAATGTTATTAAGTGTCTCGGCGAAAAGGGAATGAGCGTCCAAGTGGGAGATCAGGTTAGTGATCTCAAAATTCGGGTGGTTGAGGGCCCATCATTGCTAGGGCGAGACATGATGGCCAAATTTACATTACTCTGAAAAACATTTTTAGTGTTCAAGTGTCACTGAGAGTAAAGGACGACAACTGTGTATTTGTAGATCCCCGGGTGGTACCTTTTGCAATTCAAAAGAAATATGAGGAGGCATTAGAGAAGTTAGTAGCTGAAGATACTATCGAGAAAGTGGACCACTCTGAGAGGGCCTCACCAACTGTCCCTGTAATCAAACCTAATGGGGACATGAGAATCTGTAGAGATTACTCAGTTACTATAAATCAACATTCTAATTTGGAACAATACCCAGTACCTACATTAGAGGACTTACTGAGCAAATTGTCAGGCGGACAGAAATATACAAAGCTTTACCTTTCCCAGGCATACCTCCAACTGGAACTTACTCCCGAGAGTAGAAAGTATACAACAATAAATACCCACCATGGACTATGCCAATACAAACGTCTTGCTTACGGGGTTAACAGTGCAGTATCAATTTTCAAACGTACCATCGAAAGTGTATTGAAAGGTCTCCCAGGTTGTTGTGTACGTATTGATGATGTTCTTGTTACGGGTGAATCTGATGAAATTCACCTGGAGAATTTGCACAGGGTGTTGCAGAGATTACTGGAGTGTAGTCTTAAGCTGAAACGAGTTTCGACGAAAAATTTCACTTCATGCTTAGCCAAGTTGTGTACCTTGGAATGATCATTTCCGGAGTTGGAATTTCCCCTACATACTTAGGAAAAAGTACAAGCCACCCAGAATGCAGCACCACCGGCCAATGTTTCTGAACTTCGGTCTTTCATTGGGACTGCTAACTTTTCTGGTTAAACGTACCTGGTTTTGTGAGATTTTGTTTCCCCTGTATTAGTTTACTACGCAAGGAACACCATGGAAATGGGGAAAAGCCGAGCAAAATGCTTTTGCGAACATTAAATCTGCGCTGTGTTGCGATTCGGTATTGCGACATTACGACCCTGATGCGGAACTGTCCCTTCAGTATGATGCATCATGTATTGGAGTTGGGGCAGTCTTACTTCAACCCGGAGCAGATGGTTCATTAGAACCAGTTGCATACGCACCTAGAACTCTGAATCAGGCTAAACAGAACTACTCTCAAATTGAATGGGAATCGCTGGCAATTGTGTTTGGCGTTACTAAGTTACGCCAATACTTACTTGGAAGACATTTCAAGCTTCTCACAGATCACATGCCTTTGATCACACAGCTAGGAGAACATAAGTCAGTTCCCCAATTAGGTTCAGCCAGAACTAAACGGTGGTCCCTGCTCTTGGCTGATAGTAACCACACCATACAATTTTTTTCCGGTAAAGATGATGTATATGCAGATTTTCTATCCAGAAAACCTGTTAAAGGCGAGCCCTCAACCTCTGAGCAGGTAACTGTAAAGGTGACGTTTCTTAAGGGAGAACAGATTGTTAACAATAACATGGTTGCTATGGAAACCAAGAAGGATAAAGTTTTAAGAAAAGTGCTACATTAGACCAAGAGTGGTTGGCCAGATAAACTCGAATCAGAACTCTAACCCTATTTTAGCAAGAGATTGGAGCTAGCTACTGAGGAAGGTATCCTCTTATGGGATTCACGCGTGGTTATTCCTGACCCATTACGTGGAATTTTACTCAAGGATCCACACGCGGAGCACTTAGGGATGGTGAAGATGAAACAGCTAGCTCGTAAGTATATGTGGTGGCCGAAGGCAGACAAAGAAATTGAAGAAGCAGTTAAAGCATGCACTTCTTGTCAAGAAGCAGCCAAGGCTCTCCAGCTTCTGCGCAACCAGTTCATAGTCATGGCCTGGAGGCCATAGAAACGCCTTCACCTAGACTTTGCAGGGCCCTACCTGGGAGGGATGTTCCTAGTCATTGTTGACGCTTACTCTAAGTACTTAGAAGTGGTACCTAGGTCCCATGCCACCTCAGTTACTACCATTTAAGCATTAGGAAATATATTCAGTTCTTTAGGCCTACCTGAACATATTGTAACTGATAATGGTAGCCAGTTTACCAGTATGGAGTTTCAAAAAATTTTGGGTGATAATGATATCCATCATACCACTACAGCACCTGGACATCCAGCAACAAATGGATTACCAGAACGTTATGTTGGAGATTATAAGAATAGACTATCTAAGATGGGAGAAACAGGTGAATCGTCGCAAACAAAGCTAGATACATCCGTTGGGAAGTCACCCTCAGAATTATTGATGAACAGACAACCCCGATACGGTTTAGTGCACACAGAGCAAACCAAAGCAAGCAAGAAGTCAAGACATTCCAGGACTGTCTTGACAACAAACCAAAATACACACAGGAACAAGCTGTATTCGTACGTAATTTTGGAAAGGGAGCAAAATGGATACCTGGCGTGACAGCCGGTACGGTCAGTCCGAGAAACTATGATGTTCAAGTAGGCGATGTAGTGTGGAAACGCCACGAAGAACAGTTACGCCCACGATATATATCCACGACTCAGTACACAGAGTCAAAGAAGTCAGAACTTCAACAACCCGAACGAGACTTATTTTCTTCTGTACTTCGTGAAACTGTCCCCGATATCGACCCAGGAGCATAAAGTCCACGTGAGCGAGGAAGGAGAGAAAAGCCCACGTGAGCGAGGAAGCAGAACTAGAGGCCAGTATCCCTGAAGTGGAACTTAAACTGAACGAACAGTCAAGCCCTGAAAACAACCACAACTGGGAAAACCCATCTGTAAAAACCGCTTCAGATGAACCGGTCAGGAGGTATCTGGGACGAGAAAGAAAACCACCTCAAAGGTATTATTGAGCAGTACTCTTGCATGATAACTTTTACTTGATTAACCAGGGTTATGGACGCTTGATATTTTGTTACAGTTTACAGGACTAGTTAATATTACTGAACTTTTGTGAGAGGGCATTTGTTATATCTTGCATATATTAGCGCAATAACGCATGCGCATAACTATGAAAATAATGTGCTTGTTTTCTTTGCCTTACTTCTATTATTAAAAGGGTTTTAGTTTATACGACTTGTGATTCACTTTTATTCGGCTACACGGCACTACCAAAATAGCGCCATTTTTGCCACAGAGAAAAGAGAAGTTATTCAAAGTAATAGCATACCCGCTGCCAGGTTATTAATTGCGATATATAATATTGGAATTTCATGAAAACAGTGGCATTTAAGTATTTTTGAAAACAATCATTTGTGTGTGGAATTAAGATAAAGGTAAATAATATACAGTATAGAACTTCCCATATGTGGATAGCTTATAGCAACTTAGTTAACGGACTCAAATGCTTCTGAACATTTCTCAGCACTTTTCCATGATTATGATGTTATGTACAAGGCATCTGAGAATGAAGATTCTTACCTGGATAGAAGAATTGAATTTGGCTTATACGATTTCTTTGAAACTTGAAAATGCTCCTGACGAAGTCACAGGCTACAATTTAGATGAAAAAAAAAACGGTAGACCGAATGTGTATACAGCCCGTTCAGCTCCAAGTGAAAAAAAGAAAACCGATGTTGAACAGATGAAGACAGAAAGTGACGTATACTTCGCGTATACTTGTAAGACAGACAGATGTTGGATCTTGGGAAGATATGAGCAATATCAAGAAAGAACTGGAGATTCTCCCACCTGTAGCCGGTATTGTTTTCAGCGCCATGGTTTTAGAAAACCAATTAGTAAAAGATGCGGATTTCAAAATCAGCAAGAAGGTCATTGAGACAAAGATTAAAGGTAACCCTTTATCAAATTTGCGAGTTTTCAGATTTTCGTACAGGGTAATATTCATACCCTCAAATTTGATCTATAACTTTATAAGCGCGAACTGCGAGTTTTTTAAATAGCTTCAAAAACGACCCATTTTCCCCCATCTTTTGAGTTTATTTTTTGAGTTTATTATTTGGAAAACGTCACTCTCAAAACAATTTAATTAAATTTTCAATTTATGGAGATGGGGTATAGAGTAGGCCAATATTTGCGGCAACTGTTGTTGTGGTTTAGTGATGGCAATACACCACAGGGCCAGGTCCAGCATGCCATCCTATACGGCAGGATTTTTGCTTGGTTCTTAAAGTGCTTATATAGCACAAAAAGTGGCATGTTGTAAAACACGGGCTATATAGACGTGATGTTAAAATATTAACTAGTTAATAGTATAGGTTGTAACCTTGGTATATTATCTGAACAATATGTTCTCAAGCTTTATTACTCAGAAAATATCCCCGAGCGGGGATCGAGCTCACGGGCTCTAAGTTTCAAGATAAGCGCGCTACCACTGCGCCACCGATAACTCAGTACTCGGCGAGAGGTTTTATCGCGATTTGTTTTGAGTTACGTTGTTATGTTTGATACGATGTTACAAGCTTCAAGTACCAAGCAGACATAACATCATTACTCGAACCAGATCGCAATAAAACTTCTAGCCGTGTAGTGAGCTCTCGTTGGCGCAGTGGTAGGGCGCTTTTCTAGAAACTGAACGCATTGATACACTTGGGAAATTTTCCAAAAAAAGTTTCTGAAACAGGTTTATAAAGCAAATAGTGTTCTTGGTAGAAAAAGTAGAAAATTGTGTGCTGACTAAATCTACGATAAAGAAAAATGAAAATGAAATAAAAAATAATGTATGGAACTTCTCATAGAATATATGGAGCTTCTCATAAGTAGCCGTTAGCATAAAGCTTGTCCTGTTAGCTTACGTTGACAGGGTAATAATACACTGGGTTAGAGGTTGGCTCGACAAAAATATCAGTGTACAGTGATGCAAACGTTAAATGCCCCTCAGGACATTATGATTCTAATCACAGGTTTCAATTTTGACATAACTTGCTCTTGGAGATCCAAATCTTCATTTCATACAATTTTAAAACGAAGAACAGGAGCTGTTCCTTTCGAAACTGCTCTTAGTTTCTCAATCTATTTCAACATTGCGGTTATTGACTGCCCTTGGATCAAGCAATCAAAGAGAACGCTTTGTGTTCATAATGACATAGTGTTTACTTCGAAGATGAATATCTCGTTCATAATCTTCCCCCTAAAGCGCCTGCTATGCAGGCTATATGAATGCAAACTAAGTAACATGTTTGTTTGCAACTTCCAGGCCGCTAAATTTAGAAATGCTGTAAACTTGTGTGAATTACCAAAACGCTTGTTTAGTAAAGTAGGATTCTATGCAGTAGAACTGGGGTTCATTGGTAAATGGAAATGTGAATAAGACTTGAAAAGATAGCCACTAGGATTATGGTATTTGTACACTTGGACTGTAAGATGTAGTTTAAATGTGGATTAGGAAATGGGAATGGAACCTCGCCGCTCATCGCTCATCATGACCCTGTCTTAAATGTTACTTACTTAATTAAGACACGATCTATTTTCTCTCGAATAATCAGCCTTAATTGTAAAGAGGAAAGCATCGCTTAATTACCTATTTTAGAGTGAAAAAGAAATGAACACATACCTAGAAAAAATGAGAAGCCAACTATTCGGCCTTATGAAAGAAATCCATACAAGTGCTTGGAACATTTGCAATTGAATGGCTGCCTGTTTGTATAGTAAACTCTGTATTTGTTTCAAA